>JAEUWK010000780.1:0-25544 GCA_018524425.1 Podaxis sp. AQ795752 | reverse complement strand
AAAACACTTAATGAGTCATCCTCATCTTACAATAACGCCTATTATTCCCCACCTCTCAGCGAACAAGTATACTGATAGTATGGCAAAGATATACACAGGAGGCTGTCATTACAGGTCCATTCGCTGGAAAACGACGGGAAGTCCTCCAACGAGTTGCCTTGTCTTATATGTCTTTGACGGACACACCGTGTGTGAGTGCCCATTCCCAGTTTCGTCTTGCTATATGCATAATGGGCGAATGCTCAGCGCAGGACTACTAATTAATAGTATGGCCAAAGTAGACAGAATAGATACAGGCACCAGTGCGAGAATAAGTGCAGGGAAGATCATGTGTGGATTGGTACCAGCAATTCTAATGGCATAATAGCTAAAGAGATTCTGCCCATGCTCAGCAATTTACTGAAGATTGGTTTCTACACAAAACATATACGCCTCCAACGCAGATTACAAAAGCAAACCAAAAACAAATCTAAGGAAAATCAGGAGCTAGCATAAGACCATGCCGGATCACTTGACTATCATGACCTCCCGTCCCAGATCCCACCCTTCATTGGAATCGTTCGGGTGCCCTTCTATAGATTAAGTATAAGGTATAACGAGATACGCGAACCCCTTCCCCCTAATGAAGGGAGAGTATCTTACCAACGGCCCAATAATCGCGCAATACTCGGATGGCCTCATTCCCATAATTGTTACCCGAACGGCCTTCAAGGTGAGTTTAGATCCCTCATAGAATGTCTCCTTCTCCCTCAACAGCTCCCCAAGGATCTTCCAGTTGACCTGCGGAAACATTGCCCAAGACGGCACTTCATCCCCATTCGGGGCACACCGCTTGACTTGGTTCCATTCAGAAGCATCAATGCCCTGAAAAAGGAGACGGTGGCCGTAAATGGGGTATTTAGAGCACGCATGTGCATCCCAGCTTACCGTCAAATCAATATCAACCAGAAGTGAAAGACCTGGAAAAGTACAGCGACCCCAGCCTCTCAAAGCAAGACCTCTAAACATGTTGTCGACGTCACGCTCCTTGAGCTGGTCCAAGCCAAACACCTTGAAAAACATTCTTTGACGAATTGGACTCGGTGCCTACGGACACAGTGAGGACTGGATACACTAGTGGAAGTAAGCAGTATATAACGTACGTGTCCTTCCGAAATCCAGTCAAGGAGGTTCTTTAGTAAGTCGACTTCACGAAAGTCGAACAAGATTGGACCGAATTCATCAAAAAGTTCGATTAACTCGGAAGTATCCAGTGAAAGAGGATTTTCGGGTGCTCTTCGGCATGAAGTGCACTCATGACAACAATGGATCAGGATTTCTAACCACTTTTGTCGAGCTCTGGAGCCTAATCGATGAAGGTATTCCGGATCACCGAGTTTCCAAGATAGCGCGATGTGGTCTATTTCAGATGAATCACTACGAGAACATGAAAATCGAGGGAAGGCTTACTGTACGAGCCCATGGACTGTCTAACAATCCTAACATAACATCGCCATATGTTCTCAAGTGCTTCATTGATGTCAATATAGTAGATTTGAGAACGAGATTTATCCTTGAGGAAATCGGAGAATGAGGTATGGAGGAAGCGAACACTGTTCCGATGCGCTTCTTTCTGCGAAGGGACGGTAAGAACTGAATGCAGTTTCCGTAAAGCGGCATAAACCTCATTTTTTTGGAACCCGAGGATATTGCACACACTAAGGAGACTGATACGTCCCGGACCAGGACGTGTGAACTCTACAACACCTGGAAGATGGGCACCGAGAATTGTCTTCGCAACGCCAAGCGACTTGGGTGACAGAGTTGACATGATGTGACGATACAGGATGTCAAGGGCTGCAAATGGGTTCTCCGGTCCCAGGCTAGAGCCCAACCTGGATTGACGGATGGAAGATATAACATATCGTAAGCGAGTTATAGGATCCTCCTCAGAAATATAGCCAACAAGGGTTGAGACGAAGATGAAGAGCCCGGAAGAGGCGGTCGCAATTATGAGGAAGTCGGCTTCCGAGGGCCAATGGGGAGGGATGAAATCTGCATATTTTTGTTGAATTTTTGCAAACTCAGAACGAAGGTAGACCTCTACGCTTCGCGCTGCATCGTTGGAGTCTATGGGTACTTCGAGCTTCCAGAAACTGTGGGTTCGTGCCTCAACTTCGGTAAAGGAGGCCGTCAAATGGGCTTCTGGTCGGCTCGCGATTATCCAGATGAAAGGAATAGATGTGCCATGGCGAATGACGGAGTCGCGAATCAGCTTAAGTATCCGACATTGTTCTTCCTCGCCATTACATTCATCCAAGCCATCTAGAAACACCACCCACTGCTGGGAGTCGGTATTAATGCGATTATTGATGAAAGGGGTAACAAAGAGGCGTTCATACTGTTCTTCAAGGGATCTCGACAGGAAAGTAGGATCGGCAGCCAAATTCTCCTCCAGATAACCACGGTATTGAGGGTTGAGCACAACAAGGCGATATGCCAGAGTGGTAAAAACTTTCTTGGCGTCGTCTCGTCTATTCGGTCGAGAGAAGAATAGGGTCGTGCACGTGGAACGAGGGGATTCGATTTCCGCTAGCGTCTGCATAATGGCGGACTTGCCAACACCGGCAGGACCATACAGCCAGATGATTCGTGTTGCGAGAGCGTCATCATGAATATGTGTCTGGAGCTGCTCGAGGAAACGTGTTCGCGTGCCCGGGTGACATCGAGGGGGGTCATCACGATCAGAGGAGTCGAATTCCGCCCCTGGGATGACATGACTGAGCAACTTTTCTAGCACTGGAAGACATCACACAAGTTTCAGTAGCTAATTGGAACTAAGCGATTCGTAGATCACCCACCATTTGGAGCATTATTAATCGCTATCTGTTCTCCCATTACTGGTTGATTAATGGAAAAATGATGGGCACGCGCGAAAAGGCCGCTAGTGCGACAACCTGACAAGGAGGTTGCTCGACCAGTCACTGCCATAGTAGGGGCGTATGGAGTGGGTCCTGAAGGGATAGAAATGAGCCCACATGTTTTTATTCCCTAGTGGGAATACTGCCAGAGGCAGAACGAACCAATGGCTGGGATGGCCTCAGGTTGAGCATCAGCTATGGGCGGCCATCTGAGCACCTTGTCCAAAAAGCGTCGGAGTTTCCCCATGTCTAGACAGTAGGGCAGAAGTAGAAGGTGGGATGTAAGCACCGGTGGAAGCAGGGCATGGCAGTCTTATATAGGCCAGGAAGCACACCCATGATGCGCAGACCAAAGAACACAACGACCGTGATTTCATCAATCTACAAAGCTGCTGAATGGGAACAATGCCGTTGACCAAGTTCACCTGGCAGGATATGCGAGCATGCAGGACGAGGAGATTACAATTGAGGAAGCATCATCGAGGAGGGCCTCGGCTGCCATAAGATGAGTATGAAGGACCCAAGGCATGCAATGCCAGTCATTTCAAACAANGCGATTCGCAGATCACCCACCATTTGGAGCATTATTAATCGCTATCTGTTCTCCCATTACTGGTTGATTGATGGAGAAATGGTGGGCGTGCGCGAAAGGGCCGCCAGCACCAGAACCTGACAGGAAGGTTGCTGGACCAGTCACTGCCATAGTAGGGGCGTATGGAGCGGATCCTGAAGGGATAGAAATAAGCGCACATGTTTCTATCCCCTAGTCAGAATACTGCTACAGAACGAACCAGGATTGAGGGTCGTCTCTGGTTGAGTGTCAGCTCTGGGCGACCAGTGAAACACCTCGCTGAGAAAGCGTCGGAATTTCCCCATGGATAGAAAGTAGGGTAGAGGCAGACGATAGGATGCAAGCACTGGTGGAACCGCGAGGTGGATGTGAGAAAAGGTCACCACACTCATCTGGACGTGCCTCAAACACGCCCATGACGCACAGACCAAAGCAGGCAGCTAAATATCTTAAATAGAACGCCACCGTAGACCGAATTAACTTGGTCGAAGCAAACATGTATTCATGTGAATGTGACTGTTACACAATGAAGTCAGATGGTGACTAGGTGGGGATGCAGGACGGGGAGATTACAGTTGAGGAAGAATTGCCGTGAGCTTCCCCTGCTACAGGGTGAGCACAGGTGACTTTAGGTGCATATCAAAGGTCATTTTAGGCAACAATTCACCGACTCCACACTGGCACACAAGATAGATGAACAAAACCCCCCATCTCCCCGACAAACCTCTACCAACCTCCAGAATCGCAAGTCCACGGTATTCTGATAAAATTTCGCGAACAGAATACACTGCATTTGGTCAACTTAGGCTCAAATGGAGGTCGTTTATGGTGATGGCGGAGGGAAGAAGGCACTCTTTCCACTCGTGTTACTTTGCAGGCGGTGTAGCAGCATGGCAGCGCTTGGGATTTGCATCTACCCTAATGCATTTCATAGCAAGTCTGGTGCGGAAGCGCTAGCCAAGAAAATGTGGATTCTTAGGCCACCAAGTGTTGAGCGGCTGGGGGAAACACCCGCAATACGTTTGATGAGCGCTAAGTGTCATAGAGCAAGACAAGCGACGGTACGGCCATGATGTCGCGCAAACAAATGAGAGAGTGGGATAAAAAACAAGATCCGTGTTTGACTGTGAAGTCTACGGTTAAACGCTTTACAGTATACAAGGTTCCAGTTCCAGTTTCTGTACTTATCCATGACACATCACATGTTTTGCGTGTATGTAAGAGATCGAGTGACCATCCAAGAAAATACTCGTGCAAACGCTGACACAATTTTATTTCAAAGTAACCAATAACCATGAGCGGCGTGCTTGTAATCAGTCACCTCCTTTTCACAACAACAATTATTACTTCCCACCCCCCTCCCAGCGAATAACCATACCCATAGTATGGCAAAGATATACACAGGAGGCTGTTATTGCGGGACGGTTCGCTGGGAAGCGACGGGGAACCCTCTCCTGAGCGCATATTGCCATTGTACCCTTTGCCAGAGGTTGTCCGGTACGTTGATGTCGGATTTTCGGGGCCGTAGCATATGGTTAACCGTGCAATAGGTGCACCCTTTATTCAAACTATCCATTTCCCGGCGAACGCTTTCAAATGGGTGCATGAAGAACCAGCGTTCGGTTTTCTCGATCTCTACCCCGTCGCAGTGAAGTCATGGAAGAAGCGTTGGCGTTGCAAGAATTGTGGCGTTTGTGTAGCTTCATTCCATGAGAGGGGCAATAGATGGAGTGTGTGGGGACCAAATCTCGATCGAGATGAGGATGGGAAGATTAGAGAGTGGGAGGATCTGAAGCCAACGGTTCATATCTTTTATGGGACGCGGTTGTTGGATGTCAATGACGGTTTGCCGAAATGGTCTGGGTATAAAGATCAATCTGAGAGGTTGGATTGAAACCTCCGAAAGAAAAGCGATATACGTATATATTCAGCGGCTCTATTGGACGGGGAGCGCCATTGAAGAAAACTACATGGAATTAGATAGTGACCGAAAATCACTTTCGATAAGACCTGATGACAGTGTGACTACGACCTACCCAGGAAAGAGAGGCTAGAGGCTTAATTATCAACAACGCGATAACGACCCGGATTCCTACCGATTATGATGGTGGAGGTGGTGGGGGTGCGTCCCCAGAACTTGGGGGAGGAGGCGGAGGAGCGTTAGCAGGAGCCGTAGGTGTGGCACCATTGGCTGCGCCGTTGTAACCCTGCGAAGCATAATATTGCGCATATTGTGCTTGTTGCTGGGCCGCCCATTCTTTGAATTGGGGCGAGTTTACATCATAACCGTATGCGGCCCTGTATGAATTCATCACCAGTCAACCAATGAATGAGTGGTGGGTAGGGGGATGGCAAGGAGACAGGGCATACCAATAAGCAGCAAAAGCGTCTTGACTTGCTTGATCCGATGCTGCAGGCGGCGCTCCACTTGCTGCCATCGCGGTTTGCGACGGGTCGTAGACACCTGTCGGTGCTCCGGGTGCACCATCAGCAGGTGGGGGTGGTTGTTCACCTGGAGGGGGCGGAGGAGCATTGGCCGGCGGTGGAGGAGCGTATCCCTAAGCGTTGATGAGACGAACAGACAAAACGACGCGACAAAAGGGAGGGGTTAGTTCGGAGGACTAGTCGTTAGCGTTTCATTCGACAGGGTAGAGATAGAAGAAAAGAGACACAAGAACGTTCTTGCTCTTGCGGCGATAAGATGAGGATACCTACCGCTGCCATGGCACTATATGCAGCATACTGGGCTTGGGCCTGATGCAGTTCCATTTGTTGTTGTTGAAGAAATGCCTGCATTTTGGCATGTTCTTGACGGACAACTAGGAGAAGGTCCTCGGTGAGGACTTTGGCACGTTGGACCTGTCCTTCATCTGGACCACTAGAAGAATCATTCAATTATGTTAGTTCGATTGCGCCGGTAGAAGACGGAGAGGGAAGAGCGTACGTAATATGAATGTAGAGTGGTTCGTCGCTCTCCCGGCCTGTTTCCTGCTCTATGAAGCCTGAGCCGACCCCTTTGATCTGGACACGCGTGCCAGTCTCTTGTTGGATGTATTTGACAAAGGATCCCTGTTCAGACAAACGAGTCAACTTGACACAACACCGATAGAAAGGAATGAAACGTACACTTGGTCCAACGACTTTAGCACGAACGTTGAAGTTCCTAATAGACTCCAACCCAACAGTAAGCTTCTCCTCGGGCCATTTGCGCTATCCGAAGCCAAAATCAACCAAACAAATCAGACATTCTAAGAAAAGCATTCCTAAAAACTTGAGAAAAAGACCCACCTTCTCCCTCAACCGATCCTTCTTATCCTCAACCAACGGTCCAAGATCCATAGTCATAAGCTCATTAATCTTGTCAATAGCTTTCTGTAAAGCCTCTTGCGTAGGAGCGGTAACATGGAGGTACAACGGTGGATCCTTCTCGGTCGCCTTGCTCCGGTCAGGATACCACACTCCTTTCGTGCTGACCGACGCACCCGTTTCTTCATGGATCTACAGCGACAATCGAGAAGAAATATAGAAAAGTAAGTTATTCTGCAAATGCAACTCCAACAGCTACTTCGAGGAACAAGAATAAAGTTAGGAACTTCTGAAAACCCACCTGCTGTTGCGTAGACCCCTTGGTTAACATGTACCGATTCCTGACATCATTGATATCTATATCCTTCTGGAATGCGGCTTCGTCCTTCAGAGCTCCAGAAGCGAACTGGGCAGCAATTTTGGCAGCGATGGCAGCAGCTGCAGCTGCCGCGTCGGATGCGCTTTTGTTGCCGTCTTTGTTACTGGGTGTTGTGGGGGTAGGAGACTTGTCGTCTGTTGGGGCAGGTTGGTCCCATTTGCTTTTAGAGGACATTGATCCACAGGTGGAAGCTGAGAGTATGAAGCCAAGGTAAAATAGAGTCGTGCGTATATTTTGAGTTGGATCAGAATAACTGAGCGGGTTACTTATTTGGAACGTCTAGCAAGTTCCACAAGACCACAAGGGGAAGCTTCAAAAAATCTGCCCCAGTGAGGCTCGAACTCACGACCTTCCGATTGCCAATAGGAAGCTAACAGTCGGACGCTGTAACCAACTCAGCCATGGGGCACATATAGGGTTGGCATTTCAATATAATTGAATTCTTGAATCCTAAGTTGGATCCAAATGCAATACCGCAGCAGCACAGCTCTATCACCTGAACGCACCCAATCTCTCCCTCACTGTCCCTATCTTCAACACCCAATTCACACACTCTCTTACCGCATATTTTATACCCGCGAATCAATGGCAACGCCACTTCCCTCACAAACAACTGGCAAACGCTCGCGGCCACTGACACCTTCCCGCCGTTTGTCCTCTTCAACATCTTCAACATCACCGTCATCCTTGTCGATGTCATCACCTGAAACCAAGATCGCACGATCGTCCACTTCACCAGACAATTTCCCTGGTGGTGGCAGCGGTGTGGAGCAACAGCGCCCGATCCTATGTACACTCCCGCCGACATGCAATCGACATCCTATCACACTTGCCAATTCGAAGGAATTAGAAAGGCATTATGCTACGTATCATGCCCACGTGTGTGAGCAGCCCGAATGTGGGTGTGTGTTTCCTGAGGCAAAGTTATTGGAGCTTGTGAGTTGATTCTTGTGGGTGGCGTGGATGTGTATCATGGTGCTGATGGTGGTGGTTCTGTTGGTTCTGGCGTTGGTGGCAGCATCAGACAGAATGTCATGATCCTCTCGCAGTGGTGCGAAAGGAACGTGGAGAGAAAATTGTAAGTTTGATTCTCGTGACATTATGACTATCAACATGAGAACGCACACTCACGATCTGCTCATCAGTTTGGGTGTATGGTATCAACGTGTGCGAGGTTCTTCCAATCCCCTAAAGCCCGGCGTCTACATATGATCGAAGCACATAAATATCCAAAAGAGTTCTTTTTTGCAGTGACGAACAAGGGCATCGGCGGTTTGTTGAGGAAATGGGGCGAAGGCGCAAGTATGATTAGGAGAGAGTGGAAGCCCAGGGGCGTTCAAGATCAGAAAAAAGGGAAAGAAAGAGGAGAGGATAGGGATAGGGATAGGATGGTGGTGGAAGATAGTGATGGCGACGAAGATTCGAACGAGGAAGAGGTACAAGAAGCAGATTTGGAAGAACTCGAGAAGACACCGAGACCGAATGTTCGGCCTTTGCATCCTGCTAGCCCACCGCGCGCCACGAATACGAGGGCTGGTGCCAACGCAGATGTCGATGCATTGGCGGAAGGTATGAGCTCTCTCAGCCTCGTGCCGAGTTCTATCAGGTTCGGCCGAGGTGGACGTGGTGGTGGATTAGGGGCGAGAGGTAGGGGCAGAGGTGGTAGGGGGGGAATCATTCCACCTCAAGGTACCACTAGTAGCGGTCATCAGCGAAGTGCAAGCACGTCTTCAGTCACAGAAAGCAGGCAACTTGGCGCAGGTGGAGCTGGGGGCGGGAGGGGCCAAAGAGGAAGAAAAGGCAAGGGGCATCGAGTATCGGCATCCATCGGCACGGCAATGGAAGTGGACGTGTCTGGCGGAGAGGGTGGTGATGTTGTCCTGCTTCCTCCCGCTGGGCATACCCGTGGAGAAAGAGGACGCGGGAGCCGTGGCAGGAAAGGGGGCAGAGGCGGCGCTAATTAACTCTTGTGACATTTACACGCATACATGTCGCATTTCATTGTGTATACCGGATCCTCGGTTTCTTGTGTCTACGGTCGGGCTTCTTGGGACGCAGAGCTTTGAATGTATAGTAGTCAAATTAAAGGAATGCATTCTGTGGACAGAAGTCGTGAGGGGACGTTATTGTAGAATGTGTCAAACCCTGAGATACAAAAGGCCTGGATGTGCTTCACGTTGAAGCATGGCATGTAACACTCTACTCCATCATTGGCTAATTGCCTTTCCTACATTGCATGATTGCGAAGTTCCGTTGTAACACTTTACCAGTTCCTCGAGGACGGTTTATTGTGTTATGAGTCAAATAAGAATCAGAATGCACCAGGAGGTATGTAGAACATCCCGAGCTGACAGGCGTGGGCCGCACAGAATCCGCGTTTGAAGAATTGGAAGGACAATAAGCGCTTCCTGCCGAACCTGGAAGTTGTTACTCCTTTTTAGGACACGCAGCAGGACCTCGGGGACCATGTAGGGCGTGACGTGATTGGCCGAGAGCGGAGTGACAGGAGTCAGTTTGACAATAGAGTAATTGCACATATTTGTACGTCTTCGATAATGGTGGTCTATTGTGGGTGCACACCTTTTGTCAACTCATTAGATATAAGCATGACGGTTGGTCCGAGGCTAGGCATCCCGTTCACAGGTACTGCTGAGCAGTCAGGCAGCGGATCTTCTCACTCTCCTCTTTTCCTCATCTTTTTACTTAGACTTTGTTCCACTCCAGTTCGTATTTCTGTCTTCACTCCTGTGCCCAAGCTAACTTTCGTTTCCAGGCGGCTAGACCGAAACCTTAATCCTAATTATTGATCTTTCTGATGGCTATGCAGGCAATTAACGACGATCAGACTATTAAGACCGTCCGCTACCCTTTCCTTGCGAGACCCCCTCCTCAAAAGAGGAAGCCCACCCAGGCTCCTCCCTCCCCTCCTATTGCCGTTGCCTTGCCCTTGTCCACTACTATCCCTCCTAGCCCTCCACTTGGCCGACGCGCTAGCAACATCGCAGCTTGGGCTGCCCTTGTCCAGCCAGGCTCTCCTGCTCCTCGCTCTCCTCACCGTCGCCCTTCGAATTCGAGCTCTCGTCGTCCTTCTCTCACTCGTATCGGCAGGCGTCCTTCCATCTCACACTCCCGTGCTCCCTCTGGCTCTCTCGCTAGCTTGATTCACGCTCCCACTTCGGCTCAGGACATTGATATCAACCTCCCCGCTCTTGGTTATACCTCCGTCTTTGTTCACATCCCTCCCAAGACTCCTTCTACCCCTTCCCACCTCGCTCGCACAGCCGCTATGAAAACCCCAGTGACACCTTTAACAGCCTCCATTCAACCTCCCTCTCCAAAGAAAACTTCCACCACACGCACTGTCAAACGGTTCCGTTCCCTTGGTATCCTCCGGCCCCGTTCAAAATCGATTTCCCGTGCAACCGCTGCTCTCTCTTCACCAACCAAATCCAAATCCAAATCCATGAGCACCCGTGCGCGCGCAGAGCTTATCGCCAAGCGCAAAAGGGCTAAATACGCACATGTCCGTCCGCCTCCACCACTCGCCAACGAAATCGCTTTGATGCAATTCGCTGATGGCGGTTCTGTTGAGAGCAACATCCGGAAGGTTATGGAAGCTCAGGCGCGTGCTGCCGGTGGTGACTGCGGTGTTGGTGATGTTTATCGCGATGGCAAAGGTGGATTGTGGTGGGACCAAGATGAAGAAATGGAGTATGCGCATTTGCTTGGTGGGGATGTTGACGGCGGGAATGCTGAAGGTCAATGGATCAGATTTGGGAAAGAGGAAACCGAGGATGGTGTTTCGCCTATCAAGACTGGGCTTGTTGATCTTGCGGACTCGAAACGCGAGAGTGTGTCGACTCAGGATTCGGATTTGGATCCGAAGTATCTTGTTTTGCCTGCTGAGGAGACGCAGTGTGGACCTGAGGATGTTGTTCTTTCATTCTCCGTAGCTCCGAAATCACCGTTCAAAAGGACTTCGCCTGTCGTACCTGGGTTGAGTATCTTGTCTCTTCCCTCGCGTCCTCGTCGCGCGGCGAAACACTTGCGGAAACCTGAATTCTTGATTGATGTAGCGGCTTTCTGTCCTCGCTCACCTGGTGTACAGTTTCGTGTTTCGCCTAAATCCTCCCTCTTCCCCTCTACCACCACCACTACCACCAACCAAATTTCTCCGCCCCGTACTCCACGCACACCCAAGTCCGCAAGGTTCTCTTCCGCATTCGTTATCCCACCCCCTGGCACGGGAAAGAAAGTCAAGAGGAGGCCGGCCCCGTTGAAACTTACACCTGCAAGCGCAGGATGGAAGAAGGTCGAAGTTGCGAAGACTCCGTCTATGAGTGTGGTTGCAGAGGCGAGGAGGGACTTTGTCGAGGCTTCCTTTGCGCCGGAGCCTGTTGTCCATCGAGTCGCGAAAGCGCCTACTGCCACTATAGATACTGCTGCTGTGAGGCCTAGGGAAGACAAACCGCAAAGAGGGAAGATCATACTTGCGTCGTTGGATCCTTTGGACGACATGATTGAATGCAGGGAGTGGGCTGGGCTGATGATGGATAAGGATGTGGATTTGGATGTTAGTGTGAGTAGGAACTCGGGGAGTATGGCAAGGAAGAAGAGGTTGGGACTTGGCTCGCTGTTTGGGAGGATGTGACGTCAATGGTCCTTCAGCACAAAACGCGATGGATTTTCGTTCAGGGAGGTTCAACTGGTTGAGCCTCCTCTATGCATGTCAGGCCATGTTCTCTGCGATACCCCCACTTTCTCGTCTTTTCCCTCAGTCCAACCGAAAATGACGAACAAACCGAAGATGAAGAGAGAGACAAATGGACTCTCCTCGTACAAGTTTTATTGACGACTTGTACGACTTGAATGGACCCTCATGGACCCTTTCCTTCGATCTTCATCGTGTGTTATATTCGAAGCTGACCTTTGTTTTGTCTTACCTGTAGATTTTGTATTGTCTTGTATAGTATTGTATAGCTCAACTTACTTTTTACCATGCGGATGTAATCATTGGAGTCTTCTTTTTATTTGGTCTTTAAGTCAGGTCGTGGGTGATATTCCTGAGATTTAATCAAGATGAGTCTTTGAATATTAGTGTACTGTATCACGAGGTGCGTTGGAGAGGGGCTGGTATCTTTGCCCAAGTCTGGGTCCAAATGCTAACATTCTACCGACTATCCTTCAATGTTTCAAAGCTTCAATCAGAGGTAGATTGCTATCCACCTCAAGAACTGCCCCACAACTGCTCCTTCTACCCTCCCCTGCCTCCGCAGCAGGACTGGAGCCCGAGTGTGAACACACGACTATTGCTGTCTTCGGCACGACCGACCCCTGTATTCGCGCCCATCCAGAAGCTAAGCTCCTTTTGCTCGCGACTCTAAAACTTCGCTTCCCTAGTGCCACACCGGTATATCCGGCATCGCCTCCCGTTCCCTGCTCAGTCTCCAGGCTTCCTGAGAATCCCCCCCTGCATCCTTGGAAGCTACCCCTATTTGATGCAGGACATGTGGCCAGGACAGGTCTATAAATACACCTCCAGTGCAGATGATCGGAGGTTGTGGATGTGTTTATCTCTGTCCAAGTGCTCAGCACCCTTTTCTTTCTTTGTACACGCTACAAGGCTTGTTTTAGCAATGTGT
The DNA here is from genome assembly GCA_018524425.1 of Podaxis sp. AQ795752. Classification (NCBI taxonomy): domain Eukaryota; kingdom Fungi; phylum Basidiomycota; class Agaricomycetes; order Agaricales; family Agaricaceae; genus Podaxis; species Podaxis sp. AQ795752. The sequence goes on along the minus strand of JAEUWK010000780.1, from coordinate 12,746 downwards.
CATGATGTAGTTGGAACAACGAACCCCTGAGAGGCAGGGGTAACTGAACGGGGGAATGCGTGGGTCGTGCTGGCATTGGTGTCATTGGTGGCATCGGTTGCGATTTGACCGTATTGCACGGTACTGTGATTATTATTATATGCGGGGTATTGTATTGTGTTTGTCGACGAGATGTCAGGATCAGTTGGAAATATCATGTATATTTTTTTAGAACTGAGTCGCTTAGATCTTCGGCCCTTCAGATACTTGTGCGTCCTTGAATATTCACGAAAACGCGTCGATAACTCGCATACACCAACTGAATCGGAGCCACTATCCAGGAACAACCATATCCCCTTATGAACCCTCCCTGTAACTAACAATGAACAAACACGAAATGGCGACCATTTCCGGGAACCTGTACGGTCGTTCCCTTTCCCCGGAAGGTCAACTTCTCCACTAGTAGTCCACTTGTCTGCCGTTACTAATACCAGGGTGTTGGAAGAGGGGAGGTACTTTAGGTTGGTGGCCGTTCGGCGACGGGGATGAAATGGTTTATTTTGTGTGCCGGATAGCTATGTTGCTGAGATAGGATCTGGTGTGGTGCTACGCAGCTGCCTGTGATCTTGTTTGGCAAACGAGCTTAGATTGCCGTTCGAGGTGGGGCCTGTGTATGTTAGACTAGAACATTGAAGGATCAGGTGATATATATCATGGAGGGAGACTCTCTGGGTTCTGGTGGCCGAGTTGGCACGGAAGGAGGCACAACCGAACATAGGAAGGATGATCTTTCCTCTTGATGACATTACATTTTCTGTTGTGTTTTAACATTCGCAAAAGAACACGAAGACTGGAAATGGTCTACTTTTTCTGTCATACCATCTAGTTCTCTCTGCAGTTCTAATCTTCGTGCCAAAAGCAAAAAAACATAGTCCCACTTCGGAATGGCCAACGGCGGTATTGAACCCAAGACCTTCGCGTTGTTGGCACGACGCTCTAACCGACTGAGCTAGTCGGTCGTGATAAAGCGTTTCTTATCTACTCTTGATGAGCTTCAGATTGCTCACAGGCTTGTGCCAAGCCTTAGCCCTGACATTTGTTTTCCCATACGTTCAACCACCGAACTGAACTTGTTTACTGATAACAATCGAATTCCACACTACATATTCCTCAGTGGCCTCCATGTCTTCCGCCTCAAGAACCCCTTCAAACTCGGGAGGAAACGCTTCCATGAAGCAAGCTAAGCTGACCTTCCCCAGTTCAAAACGGACGGCATCTGCCTCAGGTGCAAAGAAAGCTGCCGGAAACTTGGCAAAACATAGGAGTAACCCCGTCTCAAGTCCTGGAGAACCGATTGACCCTAAGGAGGGGGAAGCTGGTGCCCTTGAAGACAAGGAAGGGGAAAAAGGAGAACTCAAAAAGATCAGCACCACTCCTCGCTCATCCTCAGCCTCACACAATTCCAATATCCAGCAAGGCTCGCCAAAAGAGGAGAAACTTGATACAAAACAGCTACCTGAACTGAATATCAAAGATCCGAGGTGGCGAAAGCTCTTTACTGAAGCAAGGGCAAAGAGAAGGGGACTGCCTCTGGGTACGTTTCGCCACATGCGGTTGTCTTCAAGTCGTCTCATCATCTAATGCTTGATTTACTGTTCTGTAGTTCATGGAAAAGATGAAAACAATGTCCATCAGATCCTTCGTGTTTTCGATCTGTACGGCCGCATATTGATTTATCTTTCGATATCAGGCTCTTATTGGTGCACTTTTATTAGGAACTATGATTATGGTCCATGCATAGGTGTTACTCGGCTGGAACGGTGGGAGCGTGCCCATGCTCTCGGTCTAAACCCGCCCCTTGAGGTACGTGTCGTTATCACCTCACTTCCAAGAATTCGTATTGAGCAAGCTCTGACAGATTCGTGATATTCTCCTAACTCGTGAGGGGGTGGAGCAAAAGGGCTATTCTGAATGCGTCTTTTATGATGAAGTTTGATATTGGTGTTATTACGGGGATCATTTCTCGATGTCTTTTTGTAAGTGCTGACGAGAATGGCTTTTGCACATACGGGAACATGCTGTCTAATCAGGCTTCGGCTTTAGTGATATATGCTTTATGTACCGTGTATACATTAATTATCCTAATCCTGATGATGACACTAGCATGTCTGCCGTGTGCCATCGTGTGTTGGGCTGGAAACTAGTTCAATGTCCCTGCTCCCTCCATTGCTTCTGCCGTTGAAAGAAGTTGAGAATTGGAGTTGGTTGGTTGAGTGTATTCCCACCACCGTATCAAGCCCTTGCTTCTCGCGACCAGGCTTTCATAATCCAGAAGGCTGGAACGTGATCCACCTTCGCCATCTTGCTCAGCCCTTACGAAACATAGGGACAGCGGGTTGATAGATTGCACAGACAGATTCCCAACCGGACCTTCCATGCATCACCATTCCGGGGCAAAAAGTCTAGAGCACAGCTCTCAAGAAGCCTTCGGCGTGGTACCAGAATAACCTGATCAGGAAGACAAACATAGGACCCGTGAAGACTTAGCTTCGTAAGGCTGTGAAACCACTTACCGATGAACAGTCGCTTGTGGGCAATGCAGATGAATCACTAATCTGATCTCGTTGCCGGCTTGGTCGCATACAGTCACACTATTTCCCCTCCCTTGCATCAATTCCACAAACTCCGGGAGACATAAAAAGCCTCCCCAGAATGCAAGCCCCGTCGATTCATATCAATCTCCTCCACCTCGATTACCAGTATGCCTACCAGCCTCACCAGAGAAACCGATGTCGACGTGCTCGTTATTGGAGCAGGTCCTGCAGGACTATTCGCAACTAATGCGCTCGCAAGGGCGGGCATCAACGTCAAGGTCATTGACCAGAGGTATGGTCATCTTATTGCTATGCGCAGCGGCATTTGAACGGTCATCTCTTCCTCAGGCCGGTGAAAGTAGCCGCTGGCCAGGCGGATGGTATTCAGCCAAGGACAATCGAGGTTCTCCAGGTATGCGATATCACTTGGTGTTGAGTATGTGGTCTGATCGCCCTTCTCAGAGCTACGGTCTCGCCGAAAAGCTCCTTAAGGACGGTAACCAGATGCACATGGCAGTACGTACCTCGAGAATCTATTCCTAGCTTCTCACTCTGACGTCCTCTCGCGTGTCCAGGCCTTCTATAACCCCAGTCCAAACGGCGGCATTGAGGTCAGTGAACCGAAATATGCGATGCCTTTACAAACCTGATGCCACCCCATTGATAGCTCACACAGAGAGCCCCAGACATAACTGCGCCCACAGCGAGATACCCATTTGAGGTGAGTATTTCCACAGGGATGCCGGTCCGCCGTAATGCTGACATGTTCCTAGGTCACATTGCATCAGGGCGCCATCGAGTCTATGCTTCTCGATGCGTTATCCAAGTCGGGTGTGCAAGTTACACGGCCTTTCGTGCCGATGTCAATCCAGCTTAGCGAGGATGAACGGGAATTGAAAGATCCTCAGGCACGCCCAGTCAAGGTAGACTTTGGTCGTTGTATTTCTCGACTGCACCGATATTGAGTCCTTATGCAATCCAGGTCGTCCTCAAGAACCTGGATCCCTTGGAGGGCGAACCAGATACAGAAATCATTCATGCCAAATTCGTGATTGGCGCTGATGGTGTGTTATAACTAGTACTCCACTCCCTAGATCAGAATCTGACATGTGGCGGCCTTGTCAAGGTGCACACTCTTGGGTTCGGAAGACATTCGGTATCACAATGGATGGCGAGCAAACCGAATACATCTGGGGTGTTTGTGACTTCGTTCCCGACACGGATTTCCCTGATATTCGAAACAAGACTGCAGTTCACTCCGCCAATGGCTCCTGCCTGATTATCCCAAGAGAAGAGGATAAAGTGCGACTGTATATTCAGTTGAGCAGCAGGGAAGCCATTGATGCTAATACTGGACGAGTCGATAAGAGTCGCATGGGACCGGACAAGCTTATCGAAGTAAGCGATCCATTGTCACTTGGACCTTGTCCTCGGCGTTGGATGTATCATGTGTCTGACGACCAATGTGTAGGTTGCCCGCAAATCTTTTGCGCCATATACTATCGAAACTCCGGAGTCATTCGACTGGTGGACAATCTACGTCAGTAAGTGATACCCCGACATTCTATTGTCTATTTTTGGGGTTGACAAAATCTGTCGGCTACAGTTGGTCAACGCGTCGCCTCGAAGTTCTCCGTTAACGAGCGAGTCTTCATCGTTGGAGATGCATGCCACACCCATTCACCGAAGGCTGGTATGTAAAATAGTTGATACTTGTCGAGACAAGTGACTAATACCTCGACAGGCCAAGGCATGAATGCCAGCATGAACGACTCACACAATCTTGGTCAGTGGCCTTTGTCCCCGATCAATCGGACTTTTCAATCTGACCTTCCAAACAGTCTGGAAGTTGGCCCACGTGCTTCGGGGCTGGGCTGACATCTCACTTCTGAAGACTGTAAGTCAAACCCGTCTCCCCGAGATCGTTAAAGCTCACGCAATTTACATAACAGTACGAATTTGAAAGACGAAAATACGCCCAAGATCTCATCGACTTTGACAGACAGTTCTCGAAGCTTTTCTCCGGGAAGCCACGAACCGAGGAGAACCAGGATGGAGTGTCGCACGAAGAGTTCCTCAAGTAAGTCCATATTCCTCGGCGTTGTGTTCCTCGTCGCTTGACTGTTATGCTTACCCGAATATCACAGGGCGTTCCAGACATTTGGCGGGTTCACATCGGGCATTGGTATCCATTACGCCGAATCCGCGATCGTACGCACGACGCATCAATCTGCATCGACTAACCTCGTCATCGGTCAACGCATGCTCCCACATGTGTTCCTGACCGCAGCCGATGCCAGGCCGTTTGAAATCCAAGACTTACTTCCGGCCGATACAAGGTTCAAAGTCCTCGTGTTCGTAGGTGACTCGAGTAACGCGGAACAGAGGGCCAAGTTGGACAAGTTGGCCGCGGAGATGAAGGGCGTGCTTGATCCGTTTGTGCCGGAAGGTGATGTGACCAAGGTGTTCGATATCATGAGCATCAGTACAGCGAAGAAGGAGAAAGTGTTCTACACGGATGTTCCGGCTTTGTTCAGGTCGCATTGGACGAAGTAAGTTCATCATCTGATCTGGTCGTGGACCCTACTGACTCTCTGCTGTAGGGTGCTCATTGATGATGTGGATACCCTAGGAAAGGTTGGTGGTGGAGGATACAAATACTACGGCATTGATGAGAAGGACGGGGCTATCGTCGTCGTCCGACCCGACGGATACATCGGCATGGTCTCCCCCTTCGACCGCGTCTCCGATCTCAAGAGCTACCTCGCTGGTTTTATGGCCAAGGCGTAATTCATCACCCCTAATTCAGTATTGATACCCACCTGTCCATCCTAATAGTTCTCCTCTTCCATTCCTGTCATCCGCCTAATTCGTCGTGTTTCGGTATTTTGTAGTCTTCTGTTCTGTAGTTCGAATGGTATACGAAGGACTGTATTATCTGTTTGTAATATATGATACGTAGTATATTATCATAACTGAACACACAAAGGGTGACGCGTAAGAACACAAAAAGTCGATAGTCAACAGCGCGAGAGGGCGATGGATATTTACGACTTTCTTGCAATGGGTGGAGCCTCAGCACTGTTAACCGGTACCCGACGCGGTCCAACACCAGCGGTAGCAGTTGCAGAACCTAAAGCAGGTTTCGAAACAGCCTTGTTTCGCGATGCAGCTGTGGTAGACGCAACACCATTCATCTTAGTCCCGGCATTGGGTTTTGTGGATTTCGCACCACTAACGACGCGCATCGTACTAGATGCGGCTGTCACACTCGTCGTCGAACTCTTCGTATTGACCTTCCTCGCGTTCTCTTTCTCCACACCTATACCGCTCGACGTCCGGCCAGAAGTTGCAGGAGCACCCCCTCTGGCCACGTCCGAGCTCGACCTAGATTTCGGCCGTTCTTTTACACCAACAGAAGGTTTTCTCTCTCCTTCCACCACAGCACCTTTCCCAATGGGTTTCGAAGAAACTTTGGCACGCCCATTCATCTCCGTCTTCCTTTCCCTCAACGGTACCTCTTCCACAACCTCAACCACGTCCGGTGGAGACTCAACCCCCAACTCGGCCGCAAGCGACATCTGTGGCTGTTGCGGTTTAGGAGTTTCAGGTAACGCAGAGTACGGGCTTTCGTCACTCTCATCCCTCTCATGTACAGCCTCCAATCCAACGTTGATATCATCCCGAGAGGAAGATTCACCATCTGGTGTGTTGGGTGAGTCTGCAAGCATGAGGATTCGGCTGAGTGGGCTTGGTCTCGCGGGGGAGTACGCGTGGATCATGCGTTGTGCAAGCGGTTTCGCGACTGGGAAAGGACGGCGGACTGGAGTTATGAGGTTGGGATTTAAATTCTGGTTTTCTGTCGATGTTATTGGGAAGGGTTCTGTAATCGATGAGGGCGTTGCGATATCTTCAGCCTCAGCCTCGTCGGGAGGCATGTGTTTCAAAATCGAATCTTCTGGTGACGGAGGCTGAGGGGGAGGAAGGATAGGTTTGCTGGGTAACGATGCGTGTGGAGATGGCGGCGGAAGTACAAATGACGGAAGGATGCTTGTGGTGGACTTTAGATTCGAGAATGACGGTGCTGCAAGTGGTGGTGGTGGAGGTGGTGGCGGTATGAGTTCGGTCTCGAATGAAGGAACGATGCTGGGTTTGACAGGGGTAATGGACGAACGACGCGAGACACGGGTGGTTTTACGTGTGGAGGAGGTCCGACGCGTTTTCCTAGGCGATTTTTTGGTGGGAGAGTGCATGATGTGTGCAGGTTTGCGGGGTGATTTGTGGCGGGTCGTTGATTTGGAAAGTTGGGCGAGGTGAGGATCAGGTGTTGGAGGGAGGTCGGCGAGTATTTGCTGCACTTGCCACGAACGCTTCTCGTCCATGAATTTGTTACGTTCAGCCTATCAGTATGCGTTAGTTGGCTTTCCCTTTGGTGTTAGCAGATTGACCTCAAGTGCAGCACGCTCTTTGCCAAGTTTGATAGCAGCCTGCGTGAATTTCTCCCGTTCTTTGTCAAGCTCTTCCTTTATTTTCTCTAGCCTTTCGCGTTCCTCATCCCTCATGGGTGTGGTCATAAGCTCCATACTCATTTCGGCGATGTTATTTGATGTTTGTTGTTGGTCAGCGACGAACTTGTCGAACATAGCTTGTGTTTCCGCGACATGTGTCTGTGATTGCTTTTGCGATCGCTCTGACGGGGTATAATTGGAATTGGTAAGTGAGATTTGACGGCGCAACTCACCGACTTCTTCGCGGAGTTGCGAGATAATGCCTTGTAGGCGCACAATTTCGCCGTGGTCTTGGTTCGGTGGCTTAGTGGATGTGGACGGCGCGGATACGATATGTTGAGGAAGGGCTGTCAGACAGTCTCTAAGAGAACTAAGAATCGTCGTCAAGGCGTCGTGTGCATGTGTCGGAGGTTGCATAGGGAAGAGACTCGTCAAGGTGTATGGGGTGGGCTAAGGCAGTTGTCAGTCCTGCCCACACGAACGCCAAAAGAAGCGACTTGCCTCCTCATCTTTGTCCGAAATGAACCCTCGAACCTGATGCAGCAACGCTTGCATCTGGTTGACAACTTTGAGCATGAGTCTCCGTAGGCGCATAGTCTCGTCCGTCAACTGAGTTCGCGCTTTCTCGGCTTCGTCCAGGGCGATTTCCAGGTAGCTCTGGGTTTTCCCTACGAGTTCTGAGCCGTCTGTAATAGCAACGTTGGCGCAGCGGATTCCTGCAGGCACAGACGCGAGTTTAGTTTGTGCATCGGAAATCTTGCTCCATTTTTCGGCCATGCGTTCGAGGTCCTTCTCTTTCTTTCTCAATTCACTTTGATGTGTGGCTCGGAGGGCTTGGAGAGATGTTCGTGTGCGTTGGAGCTCTGCTGTTGTTTGTTTATGGGCAGTTTCTGTAGATTGCAATGTCCGCATAGTTGCTCTTTGTATATGATGAGAACGAGCGCGATCAGGGCTTGACGAAACCAACACACGTTAGCTTTGTCTTGTGGAGGTTCACCTCCCGTTCCGCATTACTGGCTTTCTCCTTCGCCGTCCTATGCATTGCCAGCAGCCGTTCATGGTCGTATGTTAGCGTGCGGAGTTTCGTCGAGAGTTCTTCCGTCCTCGACATATCTTCCTGAGAAATGGTAAGGGGACATAAATGACGGAGAACAAGAACACATACCATTCGTTGACTTAGCATCCCAAGCAAACACTTGACTATTCTGTCAGAATCTGTGCCCGAAAGACCCTCGAGCGATAACCCAGGCGGCGGTGCAAATCCATGTGCAACAAGTTGGGCATTTACATAGTCGAGACTCGAAGTTGATATGTACGATTCCGTTGAACCTTCGAAAACTGGAGAATCGAGGAGACCTGGAGAGGGACCTTTGATGTTCCAATGGACACCTCTTGCTGGTGTAGTGGCCATATTGTTGTCCTGAAGTGCTACAAGCTCAAGTTGGCAAGACGAACTTGATCACTCCAAATGAACGCGTTTCATCACGTGGTCGTGCTACCGACAAGCTCCACTGAGTGATTCCATTTTATGTCGCAATAACAGTCGATGGAAACAACAGTATAGAGGCGCTTTGATCTTCCCATTCTATTCATACACGACTGGGGCCGATCCTTGACAACTTGCGAGACCAAACACAACATCTAATGTGGCCTTGATGGCCTGTCGCCTACAGGAATCAACTAGCTTGAACAACTTAACGACGTGAATCGACTAGAGGCTAGAGTAGAATTATGGTAGCAAAGTTTACCCTTTAACATAAACCACCTATGAGGTGTTAAGCCCATAGAAGCTAAGGAGCCTGCACACCTGAGAGTTTCGACCTGTTGGTTGCAGTGGACGCGAACGCATTAACTTCAGTTGATGGTACACAACTGTTATATTGAGCTGTAGTGGACGCCGACGCGGTACTACAGTACAATCAGTGAGAAATACAACAGTGAGAGAAATGACAACTACGCCTCAGTTGATGGCACACAACTGAGGAAGAAAAACGGAGGAAATGNTGGTCTGGATATCACGAGAGACATGACTGCTAGTGCCTTTATTTGGCAACAGCCCGAGAATCAAACAGGAGTCATGGATTTGTTCTCCAGTAAGTCATTGTTAAAATTAAATATTCGTCTCAGCTCTTGACTCTATCCTGCAGTGCAGCGTATCTCTCTTTTTGCCTCTACAGATTCCAAGCGCTTCTAATACTTGACCATGGACGGACCGATTGAGGAAGAGAAGAAACCTTTTGACGCCGAGACCGCCAACGATGACGATGCTCAACCAGACCCCGACGAACACCTCATGCTGGACCAAGGAAGCGGGCGTGTATGGCTCGTCAAGGTCCATATCATGCATTCTTGCATCCAGAGACCAAATGTTCACCTATTTACACTCTTCAGATCCCCAAATTCCTCTTGGAACGTTGGGCAAGCGTGAACGCAGAAGACGTTCACCTCGCCACAATACGTGTATATACACCGCCAGGAGGTGGAAAACCTCGCTTTATACTCTTCCTGCCACCCAACAGGGATCCCAATAACCAGGAATTGAATGGTTCTGCCACTGAGAACACGCCACCACCACAACTTCCCAATCGCCCCGCATTCAATTTCACGACTGCTTATGCTACGTCTAGTGCCGAACCGGATTGCTACGAACTTGATATGGTTAATGAAACTGTGGAGAATCAGATTGTCGTTGCTGAACGGCCAAAGGATCCATCGTTGTCTGTTCATGGTGCTAATGCGCCGTATAACTCGAGAGCGCGGACGACGATTCTGACTGGACGGATTAAACATGAGTGTAATCTCCGGCCGTCGTTCAGCGAGAGTTATAGGAAACAGATGCGGGAGCGAAATCTGAAGTATAATACTCCTGTGAGACATGTCAAATGGATTGAGGATGCGGGAGTGTCTGGTGGACGTGGTGGAATTAATCGGCTTAGTAGTGGTGTTGGTGTTGGGAGTGGTGGGGCGTTTAGTGATCTTATTGTGGGTACCTCTTTCTCCCGAATCACCTATGAGCTGAACGACAATCGCACAGAAAACGAAGCCAAGACATCAGAAAGGCGTCGACCGGATGGCTCGTATTCCGCGGAATCAACTTCTCGATCAACTTTTCACCTATTTCCGCAATACCCCCCGCTGGGGTCTACGGCCGTTGCGTGAAAAAACACAGCAACCGGAAGCATATCTCAAAGAAGTTCTGTCGGAAATCGCATTCCTACATCGGAGTGGAGAGTACAATGGCATGTGGGAGTTGAAGGAGAACTACAAGGATGAGAACGTGCGTCTTGTGTTCCTTGCCTCATTTTCTTTGGGTTTTAAGTTGGCGGTGGCAACAGATTAAAGCTGAGAATGTACCGAACACGGGTGTGTCAGAAGATGGGGTCAAGATGGAGATAGATGAGGACTATGACGAAGATGAGGATGATGAGGATATGGAGGAGGTATCATAACTAATGCTCCGTATCCGTCTCGTGTCGCGTCTTCGTCTTCACACCCCTTCTTTACCGTACGCATGTATCACCAAACACGCTGTATTTTAGACTATTCCATTATACACGAATCTAATTGTTGTTGCAGGATCATGGTGGGCAGAGGAAATGGCATTCTCTGTGTATGCGCATAGTGTTCAGCTTGAACATTGTCTTGGGAGGTAGTTTGGACAATGCGCCTGCCAGAACCTGAGTGATGGAGGTGACATTAATGGCAATGGTGATGTGGTCATTAGGTGACAAAGGGGCAGTGTACGTGTTTATTCTACAGTTTATTCCATATCTCAAAACCGTGCGTGGAGCAAAATTCCTCCTCCCCGGGCACTCCAGTGCTTGGAGAAGGAATATGAGTCGATAATAGTTGGGTGGTTTGAGTACCTTGCCAGACAGCGAACAATGCGCAGACACCGCAGTCTTGAGAGGCATTACATAAGCAGTATATTGTGTGTTTCCAGGAATCCACTGTCTGGTGATTCTCTCTCTGTTGTCCTTGGATCTCTGCAGCGTCAGCCCTCCTCGTGGCTGTATTGTGCGTCTCGCACGATGCCCGGTGTCACCCTTAACTCAAACTCACCCAGTCTCTCAGCCTTAGATTCCCTTCACCCATGTATGTCCTTAGCTGCTCGATCATTCCTCGCCTCACCTGCTCGTCCCACAGCCTCCACCGACCAGTTCTCACCATACACAAACATGTCCGTAACTGATATCAAGAACAGAGCAAAGGAGACTGTCTTCAAGGAGGCAAGCAAAGCCTCACCACTTTCTCTCATCCGCATTGCCCACAACCAGATTGTAAATGCCAAGGAGAAGGAAAGTGCTGGAGATCTTCATGGTGCTTTGGAGAGCTACATCAAAACCGCGACCCTGATCAAGATGACCATGGATTCGTCAGAATTTAAGCAGGAGAGGACCAAAGGCGTCCTGCGCAAAGAGGTCCAGGACTTTCTTAATGTATGTCATTGTCTTGGGGTTTTCTGTTTCTTCTCGAGTTTATTTCTATCACAGGGGGCTGGTCGTGATCTAAGCGCAAGAACACAGAACGTCGAGGACAGGCTCAAGACTTTCGAAGCAAACAAGCAATCGTGCGTGGCCCACCCTTGACCAAGTCTGCCTGGTTATTAAACCACTGTTTGTATCAGAACCAATGTCGAGTCCAACGACAAGTCCATAAGCAAGGCGCCAGGCGGCTCCATTGCAGATCGTATGCGTGCTTTGCAAGACAGCGGTCTATCCATTGTCCCAACAAAACGTATCTCCCGTGAAGTTCCCGGCCTATCCAATCTACCGCTTTCACCTACTCGGCCTTCTACTAATCCTGCTCAGCCATCGCCCTCCACCGTCCTATTGAATGTTGCTCCTTCGCCTTCAGCATCTGCTCCCCAATCCGCTCATACATTCGTGCCAACTTCCTCTTTTGGACCACCATCCCCAGCATCTTCCCCTTCATCTTCACCACAACTCAACACCACCTTTGATCTCTCTGGATTTACACAACATTTTCCTTCCATTGACGAGCTTGACGAGAATCCCGAGTTCTCTCTTCCCTCAGTGCCTACTGGTATCGGTCCTGTCTCATCAAAACCTGGTCTAAAGGATATCAGCAATGGTGACGTGCCACCTTCTCCACCGACAACATTCAAAAGCTTCCCTCTCCATATTGAACGACCGTCAAGCACGCCTGTAACACCTACCGTGAATGCCTTTAGCAGTGGTCCGCCATCACCAACTCGCGGGAATGCTCCTCACAAGCCCTCCGGACTTTCTTCCTCCACTACACCGGTCAACAATTCGCAACCGTCACCCGCGAAGCCCCCTATACCCAAAACGAACACTGTTTTTCCAAAGGATTTACTGGCCTATATGCGGGATTATACAGTATTAGTCATTGATGTCCGAAATCGTGCGGATTTCGATCAGGAGCATATCAAAGCGCAGGCGATCGTCTGTGTAGAACCTACTGTTCTGATGCGGGAGAAGTAAGCTGCGCTTGCAAATCTTTTACGTTTAGTAGAACTCATGTTCGTCTTATTTAGTGTGACTGCTGAGATGTTGGAAGATTCGATGGTCATAGCACCAAAAGGCGAAGCGAACCTGTTCTCGAACCGTGACAAGTTTGACATCGTTGCGGTCTATGATGAGAGTTCTACAACGTTTGGCAGCTGTGAGACGCCACTGTC
>JAEUWK010000776.1:0-38408 GCA_018524425.1 Podaxis sp. AQ795752 | reverse complement strand
TTTTTGGCCATACACGTATCGCCCAGCTCCAACACCATCTTCCCGAACAGAATGCCGCGGGCGTACATGTTGGGCATGGTTACGATATACTCTGAACCGGCGTCATGAGCAGATCATTCAAAATCGGGAACAAAAAGGAAAATGAAGTGCATACCACCGTCTTCCGGTCTTCCGAGCAGTGATACGCGATTCTCGCCTTCCATTGTCGTTGATACACTATTGCCGAGGAATTTTGACTTGGGACGCAATTCGCCGAGGATGCTGACATGGTTTTCGGGGGAAATATAGAAGAAGGCGGAGACGGGCGGATGATGGGAGACTGTGGGCGTGGTGAGATCGTGTTAGTGATGCCAGTTGCTCAAATGCAGTGCAAGGAACGTGGTGTGTGCGAGGCTTTGACGACGTGGTCCCTGGCTTACCTTGCTCAGCAATGTAGAAGCCTTGGGTGCCATCCCCGTAGTTGTAGCGACAACGGAAGAATTCGCCCAAGACTGGATTGTAACTGTATACGCCACGGACATGAGCCTTGGATATGTGTTGGATGAGGTTATTTGGAGAGGCACGCACGGCTTCTTTACACCCTTGGGCTTGATGTGCCACCCTGCGAGATAGTACTGGAGGACCCTGATAAAGCGTTCCTCGGGATCGTTGCACTTTTCGGCTCTGACAATTGAGTGTAAGTATGAGAGTGCATTTACTTAGCGGTTGAGGAAGAAGTAGACGCACCCGAAAAGAAGATCTGGATGAGACATAAAGTCTGTGATTCGCTCGAGCATACTCCGTGGCTCGAGGACGAATGTCGGGAAAGTCACACGGGAGAGATCCATGCCGACTCTGCTTGAAGGGAAAACGCAGAGATGGGAGATTGTCAGTGTTTGTTGTTATGTATTGGAGACTAGGGAAGGATGGACATGCCGGAGTTGGGAGATCAAGGAGGTGATTATGGAACCTTCATTCTCGTCTCTGGATTGTGTTTATCAGCGAGGGGATGGGAGGATTGGGGGAGAGACGTACAGGATGGAGGTGTCGTCCGGCTCGGTGTCTGAGGGAGGTTTATCCTCGCCGTCCCTGTTATTGTCGAGGGAGGAGCGTGGCTTCACGGCACGAGAGAAGGTAGAGGCAGTTGAAGAGAAGAGACCCATCATGTTGGGTATTGGAGGAGATGGTGGGTGGGATATAAGGGCGGATGAGAGAGCGATCTGGGGGATGATGGCCTCTTGGAATTGATGTCATGCCCCTCCGCGTGATCTCTCCCACCAACACAGAAATCAGATGTACTATCATCACATCTACTCTACAAGTCTCATTGGAGCATCTACTCTCAGAATACTATCTTGGTAGGCCCAGTCGGTGCAGCTATGTCGTCCCGGTAGAATGCACCGTACACACTGTGCTCCTTCTTCTTGATTGTCATCGGGAACTTTTTCAGTCCCTCGTAGTCAAATCCACCTTCTCGCAGCACCTTGGCAAACTCCCCTGCCAACGACCGCTCGTGTTTGTCTCCTGTGAAAAACGTGATCGATTTGCCCCTCTTTCCTCCCCGTCCTACAACAACACACCCATCACCCATCAGCCACAGCCTCATTAATTCATACAAGACTGCGACACCTCCACTCACCAGTTCGTCCAATTCGGTGGATATAGTCCTCGATCGTCAATGGGAAGGTATAATTGATCACTACGCTCACATTGGGAATATCCAGCCCTCGTGCTGCGACATCCGTAGCCACCATGAGATTCGTGCTCCCATTTTTGAAGCTCTCCAGCATCTCCATTCGAGCATTTTGGGACATATCTCCGTGAAGTGCGCAGACAGCATAGCCCTGGCGTTGAAGCATCTGTTCCACCCTTGATGCTTCCTTCTTATACAATGCGAAGATTAGGATCCGGGATCCGGTCGAGCCGGCCGTGGCCGTCTTTTTATGTGACTGGGCGCGAAGTGCTGCCAGTAGCCGTTGGCTGCAAGGAACGGAAATGGGGATTAGGAGAGTGATATACGCAAAGGGTTTTTTGGCGAACGTTTGCGTTATTTTTACTTACTCTTTTGATCGAGCATCGTCGAAGACCTCGACTATCTGCTCAACACGGCTGTTTGCTGTTAGATCATCACTTCCGACTGTCACCCGAATGGGATTACGTTGAAAAGTGCTCGCCAAGCGGCGCACAGCTTCTGGCCATGTAGCGCTGACTGTATAATCGCAATTAAGGAATCAGCTCCCTTACGTTCTCGGTGATAGGGGAGGGAAAGGAGGGGGGGGGACTCACACATCATTGTCTGGCGCTCCGCCATCGGTTTTGTACTCGAGATGATATTTCTGATATCATTCTCGAAGCCCTTGTCTAGCATTCGATCCGCTTCGTCCAGCACGAGGTATTCGACCCTACAAGTCGGTAATCCAGGTTAGCCCTTTTATTCACCGAGCCGGCGGAAAACCTCTAGTTCGCGTAGGGAACGTACCCGCTCAGATCACAAGCCCCTTCTTGTATCAGATCTAGTATCCGCCCTGGGGTACCGACGACGATTCTCGTAACCATGCCATCTTTCGCTTTGCTCGCATTCTTAAGCATCTTGATCTGAGGGTCTTTCGGCACACCGCCAAAAACAGCAACACTGGCGATACCAAAGGGTTTTCCGAGCGCGGAGAGGGTATCATGGGTTTGAATTGCGAGTTCACGGGTTGGTGCGACGACTAGCACGGAGACCGTTGACTGCTTTTTGGATTTGGGTGGTGATTGGATGAGACGGGAAAGTGCGGGAATGCCGAACGCTAGGGTTTTGCCGCTGGGATAAGATTGTTGTCAATCCAACCTTTTTTTCTGATAAGACAAAGGACCTTACCTGCCAGTCTCAGCGATCCCAACGACATCCCGTCCTTCTAGTGCTGGCGGCCATGTACAAGCTTGGATTGGTGAAGGCTCTTTGAAGTTGGCAAAGGCAACCCGGAGACCGTCAGGAATGCTGAGCTGGTCAAATGTGATGACGGGTGTAAAGGGTGGCACATCATCGGGTGTTGTGATTGTGATGTTATGTTTCGTGAGGAAAGCTTTTGCCTCGGCTTCGGAAGGGGGAGATGTAGTGGTGGGCGTAGAGGAAATTGCAGCGGGCTGGAGGTCAGAGGCTGGTGTAGATGGTTCGGAGGACTCGAGTTTCCGTTTCTTTTTATCTTTCTTCTCTTTCTTCTTCGCTTTTGAGGACTCGTCAGCTTCTAGTGACGGCTCCTGCGAGATTCCCGACTCTCGCTTTTTCTGATCGGTGGATACGATGTCTACCTCACATAGTAAGCATTTTGTGACCTGACAAGAAATAGAAAGGACACGCACCTTCGCCTCGGATACTCGCCTCTGTGTTCTTCCTCTTCCTCTTTTTCTTCTCCTGTTCTGCTCCGTTAGTAACTACGACCCCAGGCTTAGCTTCTGGTAGCCAGGGACAACAGTGTTCAATCTCACTAGGTTCGGCCGATTCATCCTGCTCACTACGCTTCCTTTTCTTGTGTTTCTTGGAGGCTGTTTGAGCTGTTGAATATTATTTATTACTGAAACTATTGAATACGTTGACGGACAACTATACACACGTTCAAAGTCCACCTGCATAGCATCCTCTGCAGTAACAGTAGGAGTAACAGGTCCCGAAGAGGCTTCTTTCTCCTTCCGTTCTTTCTTCTTCCTTTTCTTTTCCTCCTTACGTTTCGCCTTTTCGTCTTGGCTTTCTACAGTGCCATCCCCTAGAGTATTTAAGAACCACTTCCAAGAGATATGTATCAGCAACGTACCTTCGGCCGGCGGAGTAACTATACCAGGGTTCGAATGCGCAGTTTCGGCAGGATCAACCTCCTTGCCCTTCATTTTCGACTTGGATTTCGACTTGTTCAGCTTCTTTTCGCTGGATTTAGCATCAACAACGTCATGAGACATCGTGATGGATCAGAAGGTTAGGGGGGGATGTGTGCGGAAACTCTTAAGGGTATATCGAGGACAAAAATAAAAAAAAAATCAGTGATGGAGGTATGATACCAAATCAGGAATGAGGTCTATATTCAGGCGCTTCATGGGCATTTCGGCGGCTTGCGAGACGGCTGGCTAACAGCAGCCCCTTGTGTGTACTTGGGGCNCGCTTCATGGGCATTTCGGCGGCTTGCGAGACGGCTGGCTAACAGCAGCCCCTTGTGTGTACTTGGGGCACCTGTGACCTGATGGCCAGTTACTGCGGCCGCGGATGGCGTATTACTAGTAATACTGGATGAAACGAGACCTCAGAATGAGGCTTTATCTATCCTAGTGAATAGCTGGTTGTTGGGCCATCACGGTCCAGAAAGAGACGACATTCGTACTTGATTTCGGCCGTGCATCCATTCAAGATTTCTGTATGAGAGTGACAGGCTGTTAGGGGTATCTGATGAACTTCTGTTGATGCTGATGTAATTTTGTACTTGTCATAGCCACAATGGTTACGGTCGTGAAAGACCTCCGCCTCTTCTAAACATTAGCTTTTCGTCTCTTGATCACCGTCAACGACGACCAGACGGCCAGCCAAATACCCTAATCTCCCCACCGATAAATCTTAGCCGCTGGTTTTCTCTTGCCGCAGGTATGGCAATAGTGTGCTTGTATCTTGCTCACCCCATGACTAACGCCAAGCACATCCGTTTTCGCTCGCCTCGCCCTCTCCATCCTACTTATACCCTCGGTATATCGCTTCCTTCTTTCCTTCCCGGCACCCATCTAGGCGGTTTCTCCTTTACATGCTTCCCCTACACCCCCTTTATGCGCTGGTCGTTTTACTAACAGCTACTTTATGGGCCACTGTACACGGTAAGGCCTTGTCGGGTTCTCCTCAGGGTCATTCCTAATGTATCATTCCACTCGTTCATCAGCTCATGGCCCGGTATCAAGACCGCTCAAGAGAATCGCCCATCCCTCCACCCTTGCTCTAGAGATTATACCTAGAACACCTATACCCCTCTTATCCTCTTTACACCGCAAACATATCCCCTCTCCGCACACAAACACCCTCCGCCACGACGATTCCTTCCGCCTCATCCTATCCGCCTTTGACGAAACCTTCTTCCTCCATCTCAGACCCAACGACGAGCTCATCCATCCGAAAGCCAGGATAAACTACTATGACATCGGACCGGACGGTCGATCAGTCATCACACACTCAAAGCCACTCTTTCGTGAGAGTGTGAAAGTCTATTGGGGTGAAGTCGTCGCTGCTTATCATTCCCCTACACGAATGCGTGAGGATGCTGCGCGCATTGTGCCTGACCAAACACATCCTGCCCATTTGGGCTGGGCGCGCATCATGGTACACCATCAAGGAGATGCTGATGCAGGTATTGCGCCCAAATTTGAAGGTGCTTTTTCTGTCGGCGGGGATATTTATCATATCATGACAAAGCATAATTATTTGCGGACAAAGCACGAGTTGGACGTGGACCACATAGAGGCTGCAGATGAGGGTTTGGACTCAAATTTGGTTATTTGGCGCCAGTCGGATGCGATGTCGCCTGAGGAGGTAATTGCAAAGGCTGGTGGTAAGACTGAAGGGGTGGTTGGGCACGGTTGTGGACATGACCGCTTGGATTATAACAAAGACCCGTTGCAGAACCCAATCTTACGCCAACCGTCACCCTCAGTTTCCAGGTGGTATGATAACCCGTTTGGACTCTTCAATAATGGAACGTTAGCCCCTCGGGATGATGTGCCTTCAAATGGCATGACAAATAAGTGTGTCAATTGTGCTTTTGGTTTTCATTTTGGATGATTCATGATCCTGTTCAGCTTCCGAGACTTCATTGGCCAGACTGCTGGATGCCCGACTTCCCAGAAGATTGTTGGTTGAATTTTAGGCTTCAAGGTTCACAATTAGGATTCTGACGACTATACTTTAGGTTCTCATGGGGGTCGCTGCTGATTGCGCCTATGTCGGGCAGCTCGGGTCGCAAGAGAATGCTACCCGCCAGATCCTCAATACATGGAACGCTGCAAGCACGCACTTTAAAGTCCGTCTTCATTTGAATTTACCTTGATCTTGTTTAATGCTGCGCCAGAATACGTTCAACGTCAGTTTAGGGATCTTGCACCTGGCGGTTCAGAACGGAAGGCAAGGCATTCAATCGGCTTCCTTGAATTGAGAACTTACACTTTGTTTCGCCAGTTGTCCTTCAACGGCTGACCCCAACATGGCCTGGAATGTGGGCTGCAACACTGTCACGCTTGAAAACCGCCTGTCCCTCTTCTCTGATTGGAGAGGCAAGCAAGGGAACGACAGTACTGGTCTGTGGCACCTTATGAGCGGTTGCCCAACTGGCACTGAAGTTGGAATTGCTTGGCTCGGAACACTGTAAGGACTCCAGGCCACCCTTTCCGAGGTTAATTTCTTATTGGTCCCCAGATGTCAACAATCGACAAGCTCCAATGACAATGGAGAATCCGTTACGGGCGCCGCCGTTTCGACCTCTGGACGATTAGAGTGGCAAGTTGTTGCTCATGAGATCGGTCACAACTTTGGTGCTATCGTGAGTGGCCTGCCTTAAGCTTTTTTGCATATATGCCTCGGAGCTGATTGTCGACCGCACGTTTCCAGCATGATGTACGTCGTGTTTGCTGTCAAACTTTTTAAGGTTCACCAATTAACTCTTTTCACTGATGAACCTAGTGTTCGAGTGACGGATGTACGTCTAATCCCCCGTGCTGCCCAATGAGCACTACCACCTGTGATGCGGGTGCCCAGTTCATCATGAGCCCCGTTGCTCAATCGGGAGAACAAGACTTCTCGCCTTGTAGCATTGGCAATATTTGTGGGTGGTTCAAATGAAACCCCATGCGAACCACTAAATCGGGACTCACACCCTCCCCAATAATAGGCACGGCAATGCGGGGAGTTGATGGTGCACACACCGACACGTCGTGCCTGATCGACCCCAATCCCAATCTCGACCTCGTTGGCTTGGAGATGTGCGGGAACGGGATCGTGGAGAAGGGAGAAGATTGTGATCCTGGACAGGGCGTGGAGAGTAATTGTTGTGATCCCCAGACATGCAAGTTCAGGTCTGGGGCGGTTTGTGATCCGAGGAGTAGTCCGTGCTGCACAGAGCAATGTACGTTTGCACCGAGTACGCAGGTGTGTAGGCCGTCCAAGGACCAGGCGTGTGACACGGTCGAAATGTGCACGGGAAATTCGTCGGCTTGTCCAGCAGATGTCGTGGCACCTAACGGTTCGTTTCATTTTACTTCTCCCGAGAGGAACATCATACCGATTCCCCTATCCTTTTAGGTCAGAGTTGTGGAAGTGGTGATCTTGCATGCGCGAGTGGATTATGCACTTCCGTATCCCGTCAGTATATAGATATTCTTTCTTCTCGTCATTTCCGCTCAAACCAAAGCACAATTCTAGAACAATGCCAGACGATTGGCGGGTCGATGGGCCTCAAGGAAGCGTGTCCTAACCGCTCTGATAACAGCTGCCAAGTTTCTTGCAAGGACCCGAATGTGCCTAACCAATGTCGTATATTGTCTGCACTTCTGATTGACGGATCTCCTTGTGGTGTGTATCCCTCCCTTGATCAGTCATATTCAACACTCATCGGCTGCTTTATGCCGGCAGGTTTCGGCGGGACTTGTGTTGGTGGGAAGTGCCAGTCTGCAGGAGCGTTAGCCACAGCCAAGGTAAGGTGCTATTCTCCTTTTGCATGCATGTTATACAAAGGGAATGGAAGGAAGAGGACGTAAAGGCTGACTGGAATTCGAATTTCAACAGGCGTGGTATGTCCGGAATCTGCAGATCGCGATTCCGGTGACGATAGTTGCGGGACTGGTTGCGTTACTCCTTTTGTGGGCGATATTCAGAGGTACGTTCATCCGCCGATGTCACTTGTATCTTTTTTAGCACAAAAGTTTTATCTAATTTGTTGCATCTTCGTAGTTGTGAAACGTTGCTGTTGTGGACGTCGTAAACCAACCACGACGACGTTTATTGCGAGTGTGCCGCCTGTCGTGTCGAGCATGCCGACCCATCAACGTGGACTATCGAGTCATGATCGGGGTGCTCCCGGCTACGTTAGCACGCCAAATATCTTGGGACAAAGGCATGTTCTTGGTTAGCTTGCTTCAATTGAAATGTTGGCTGATGGGATGGGATGATTTAGGTCGTCGAAAGTAGTGTATAGCCCGGTACCTCAACAACGACCAAACTGGGGATATGGTCCTCCGCAACACCCGGCGAGGTCGAATTGGGTGGACGACACGATCTACAATGGGCCTAGACATAGTTGAGAGATTGATCAACTGGTTTTCCAGCTTTTTCTTCGTCCGCCCCTCTTTGCGCTCCTCGCATGACTGTCACGAAACTAGTTAACCGCAGAAAGAACTGATCCTCGAATTATTCATACTCAGCGCTCGTTTTTACTTCGCACCCGGCATTAGTTATTTTTTACCCATCCTCCCTCCCTTCTTACTTGAATGTGTATTATGTATGGACAAGAGTGACTTGCGATATGTGTTATAATAGCCCTCCCGAGGAGATCATTGAGTGGATGACCACGGAAAACTGAAATCGTTGCCCGGGTTCTTGGCGGCCACGGTGGTGGTATTGCGTATGTTGTCACGGTTCGACACGCCTGCAAGGAATTTGAATGTGAAAGCTGTGGGTGTATGCTTACTCCTGTTGGCCGAAGCACCTTGGTTACTGCGCATTTCAACTGTCAGACGGCGAGGGCTGCGGCAAGATACATAAAAAGGGGTGCGCAGTATCAATGACCGATTCTCTGGGTGACTTGTACTCAAGCTCAAGAGTCGGCCCGTGAACTGCCACCGGACTCGGGAGAAAAAGAACACGACTTGGGTGAAGGGACGGAATATTGGTTCAGGTTCGAGAAAGCGACTGGGCAAGGCCTCCTCTCGCCATTCAAGAAACTTGACCCTTAGATCTTGCCTATGACTCGTTCATGGCAAGCTCAATCTTTTGCAAAGTCCGGAAATACCCAGAGTGATGATCATTGTTTATGATTTCATGAATTTGTAGTTCTTAACTCGGATTCGGGCTTGCACGTTCGGGTGTTTTGTGTCATTTGGCGGTGCTTGCTTCTGGAGGCTGGCTGTTAGGTTTGTGTTCCCTTCATGAAGTCGTGCAAGCGAGATAGACTGCGGTGATTGAATCGTTCTGTGTGTGAGTCGATCACGACTTCTTCCGGGATCTGGCGAACATGCAGGAAGCTACTGTATGCCCATGCGTAGAAGGGGTTCAGGATGAATGCAGTGCAAGTCATAGCGCTGGCAGGGATACCGAGATCACTGTGCAAAGGTGTGGAAGGGCCCGGCCGGAGAGTAATAAGCACTGAAATGAGGCAAAGTGAACCTGAGATCCGATATCGCGAAAGTGTTGAATGTTTCGGTTTCTAGAATCGACTGTTATGGTAATGTATATGGGGAACGGGGTCCCTGACTCTGTCGACACCTAGCATGTAACGCCCAGTGTTAATTTAGACTGGACTGTTTGGAAGTTGGACTCAGGAGCCTAATTTCCGATCACTCCGAGTGGTCGGTCGCCGTTGGTGTCGCGTGTTGGCCCCTATGAACTTCCCCAGCGCCCCGTGATGTATACAGGTCGGTGCCTGTTTTTTTTTTTTGACGGGATCACCCTCAATTTAAAAATGCAAGAAATGTTACTAAGATCTCATCCTGAAATTCGGACCGGGTGAACAAGCTCGGTTATGGGGTTTGTCCATGCCCCCAATGGACAAATAGGCGTCAGTGGGGTGAGGAGTTTCACTTGGGGTCTGACGTCTTCGACGCATTGACATAGCCTGTAAAGGGCTTTGGTCCTCGGATATCCTAGAAAGCGGATAACGTCACTCGTGTTGGGTTGGTGAAGCAAAGGGACCCGGCAGTGGAAAAAAGATCTTCAGACGTTGTCGGAGACTCGGAGGTAGATACCCCATCTAGATCTGGCATTCAGATTTAGTGAGTAGTATATATCAAATGTGGAAAGAAAAAGAGCGACGTGTTTGGTTCAGCAGTCAGGACTACGGTAAGAAATCAAGAAGATGAATGTGATGCGTAGAACATGCGCACAGGAGTATTGCAATGTGATCTCACACTCGGACTGGGTGACTTATCGTGCGGGCCCGGCGAACCATTGTCGGCATCGCGGATACCTGGCTTTGATAACTCTCCTATCCAGTGATTGAGATAGTTCGTGCTAGCAATTATCAGCACATATATGAGACATTACAAGGTGCCTCAAGACAGCTTGTACAGGATATACTCGGGAAGGGGGGGGGGCGATTACAGGTGTTACAATCGAGTGCCAGAAGCTACTGGCGACAGATGTCGCATCATCTCATCGTTGCATTTTTCTACTTTGAGATACCCGTCCTCGCCTCATACCACCACCGGGTCTTTTAGAAGGATGCATCGTATAACACGAGACACCAGGCTCTATGTGGCGCTATGGCTGGAATTAAGCTGCACTACTCGCCCGTCAATGTTGTTATCCTATAAGACCCTATAAAGACAAGGAGTCATCGGGATTTGAGATAAACCCCTAAGATGGATCTCATCGGCACTTGTGTCAGGTTGTGGCAAGCATGTAACGTGGCAGCGAGTAAAAATAGAATTATCAGCAAGCATGTGCTAAACTGATGAACGGAAGCAAATGAAAGATGCTATTGGCGGGTGCTTAATACAAATCCCATTCCAAACAATCTTTCGCGAGCTGTTGAGATCCAATATGCACTTCTTGTGCGCTACTTTTAACAGCCTCACAACCTCCAATAGAAGACTACTCGCTTAATATGCGCCAAAGTTGTCCGTCTGAGAATCATCACCGGGTCACCCTGGGAGACTGAGACTCTCAGTCCCCAAAAACCTCGGAGTTTGTGGCGTGGGTAGAGAGGCCATCAGCTGTCTGGGCGGGGCATTTGGATATCGTGAACCAGGTGATTAGAAGAAATGAACGACGTGGGTTGTTGCCGTTAGTACTTCCGGTGAACGGGGACCATAGCCCCTTCTTGGTAGGTGCACTCGCTGCAAGCGGCAGGAGAAAAATATGGATATTTAAGTGTTGATTTTCCTCTGGCATGGGAATTGGAAGGAGGTGAATGCTTCTTGTTGAATTCCCCCTGCTGCGAAGGAAATCACCATGTGGCAAGCCGTAGTCATCGTGTAACTTGTAATTGGAACAGTCCGGGCGAGCAGGTTGTATTTAGGACAAGGAGTGTTCTCATCCTGGAGAATGACCAGTACCCATCAGTGGGAAGGTGGCGAAGAGATGAGTGGGAAGAATTGTCCGCTTAATTTCTGGTCCCGGTTTGTGGAACTGGATCATCTTGACGAAAGGGAAATGCGAGGATTCAGCAGACTAACAGCTTTGCGTGTTAACTTTTTGTCATTCTGGGCATGTGAGTCTTGAGTAATCATTGATTGGTATAACAGGATACGTGTGCTTACGCTCGAGGTCGAAGCAAGCGGACTATGGAGATGTCAAGGTGGTGCCAGGTAATAGTGCTAAGATGAAATATACCCGGACGTATCCAACCTGTAGCCTGGGAACGCATCGAAACCTTGATTTGCACGATGTTAGAATTAAGTTCGCCGACGGGCGCCGCTTGATATGTTGCCAGATATCTATCGTCAGCCGGGTTCACCACCACATACATTTAAGCGGTTGCTCCAGCGATATCTGAAGCATGAATCACGACAGATCGAAGTGAATATCAAAGAATGTGATGGATAATGGGGTTGATCGAAAATTGATCAGCGGCAAGATAAAACAAATTTCATTCATATTCAGCTCCAGGCGGCGTTAGTAGTCTGACAGGTGGGCCTTGGTTGACTCCTGGTTGCAATCAATTATTGTCAGATACTAGGCCATTAAGGGGAGATGGTTATTTCTGGAACATGAGGATGAGTCTGATAGCATACCACTCATAGACGAGGGTTCTAAGATCAGCAACAAAGACTAGGACAGTTAGGTGTAGGATGATAGGAGGCAAAGGAAGCTACCAGCGACCTCCGACAAACTGGGGAAACCGGAGAAGTCGATATGGGCGCTACAGCATATTCGCAAGCGGAGTAACCCAATCCGCAATCATAGACCCATCTGGTTCGTCTCTCTCCCCAGGTTGAAGAGGGTTTTATGAGCTAAACTGGGCTTCGAAGTTCGGACTGCCAACCGGTATCAATGCTATTTGGGC
This sequence comes from Podaxis sp. AQ795752, assembly GCA_018524425.1. Taxonomy (NCBI): domain Eukaryota; kingdom Fungi; phylum Basidiomycota; class Agaricomycetes; order Agaricales; family Agaricaceae; genus Podaxis; species Podaxis sp. AQ795752. Next base: position 26,214 of record JAEUWK010000776.1, on the reverse strand, counting down.
GACGATATTGAAAGCGAGCATCAGAAGGAACTTCCATGATTAGTCAGGAGATTTGGGAGCAATTGTACAAATAGAAGTGGGTCCCGTGGAAATGTCACAGAGCTGTTCCAGATGTATCTGATGTTGGTCTACGTTCGAGGATGCCATCCACGATGCCAAATTCCATGGCTTCTTGTGCTACTCCAGATGTTAGAATCACACGCTGATGAGGATGGAGAAAAATAGAAGCACCCGTCATATAATAATCCCTCTCTAGGGCCTTCTCTATAAGTCATTAATCCAGCGAGTGAGAAGTCATATGAGAAGCGGTGATAACATGGGACCTGACCAAAGCGCATTAACCCCTCGGCTTCAGATTCACCCGGCTTGGCACAGTGCTTTTGATAGATGCTCGTCAAGACTTGTCGGATTCGGAGAATTTCCTTTGCGTGAATAGCAATATCGGAAGCCTGTCCTGAGGCACCACCCGAGGGTTCTAATGGCATGTTCCGTAAGCAAACAGGCATGTATATGGTATAGAGAGCGGAAACCAACGATGGATCATAATGCTTGCATTTGGCAGGCAATGTCGCTTGCCCTTCTCGCCAGCGGCCAAGAGAAGCGACCCCATTGATGCTGCAAGGCCAATGCTATACGTGTGAATAGGCGAGGAAACATACTGATTTTTTTTTCCCGGGCGTTAACACCGTCAGTACAAGATCGAGCGGAAATAACTTGCCTGCATCTAAAATAAGGTCGTAAGTAAAAACGAGTGAAAACACCGAGTGAATATTCCCAGTTCGGAGTACACACTGTATCATAAATTGCGAGACCAGCAGTAACGCTCCCGCCTGGAGAGTTAATATATAGATGAATGGGTTTTGACGAGTCTTCGGCTTCCAAGAAGAGCAGTTGTGCTACGACGAGTGTTGCGTCTGTGTCTCTTACCTGAAATATTGAGTGCTGAAGTTGGACGCGGAGTACTTTCGCAACTCACTGGGCCATGAAGCATGATCACACGTTCTCTCAACAAACGGGAGAAGATATCATAGGATCGTTCTCCCCTTCCCTGGAACACGAGCCCCAAGATGAGTACTAGCCAATGGCCTGGGATCGGTGGTTGAACACACCGTCTGCTCAATAACGATGGGAACAAGGTTGGCTGAAGGAGCCTTTGTCCATTTTTCTTGAAGTTCTGCCGATGACAGCCCCGCTAAAGAATGAAATGACCGGGCATGATTTCTAGAGATAGGTCTGGATATTGACAGGAGGGAGCGTAACATGACAGAGAGTGAGAGGGAATAGCCGGGCCGGTAGATGAGGGTGTGACTTGAGCTCGTGACGGGACGCGCCAACAAAAGTCAACATCGACAGAGGGTCCTGAAATCCTACTATCCTATGCACCCTTCCGAGCTGCAGATTATCCTTAACTCCTTACCCATTCAGTAGACATGAACAGACGACTCAGAACAGACAGATCCAAAGAAGCACCCATGGATTTCGAATGGACCAATCGTCCGGGCGTTAAACCAGTCTGGTCAAGCAAGGACGAGGACCCAAGCACGCCACGCAAACGTAAGTCTGACAACCATGAGGAGATTGTACAATTCTGACTCTTGTGTAGGTGCTATTGACGAGGTACATCCGCCTCAGTCCCCGCTTGGCGTACCTCAAACACCAATTTTTGGCTCAACGCTCAATCAAAATGTACCCTTCATCTTCCAATCTCCAGCTACCCCCCAAACGCCTTCATATCCCTGGGCCCCTCCTCCGAATTTCTCTGCAGCCAAAACGTTCCAGCAGGATGAACCAAAGGATATCGATATGTTGGAAACTAGCCCTGCCAAAGCCAACCCGGGCCAGAATGAAAAGGAAAACGGCAGACCTATGGCGCTGGGTGCTCTTCGGCGCGTCTACAACCAAAGGCAAAAATCTCGTGTCAATAAATCGTCTAGGTTACGACAAAGCTCAAATGGCGAGGATGATGGTTCCGATTCCAGCCATCATGGAAGTGACGAGATAATGCCTATAACCCAGACTACATCAAATCATTATACCCTGAACATGCCTGCTCCTGCTCCTCTACCATCTGAAACGCCCTATGTTCTACTTGGGTTAGTACCCTCATATCAAGTCTAATTTTTGTCCTATTTAACAGGCATCCCTCTAGCTACCTGCAGTTTTTCTTCAACCTCTCTTTGATATTGTTATTCCTATATCTTGTGGTTCAATTTATTGTCACGATCCAGCATGACGTTGAGCAGAGGGTCGCGGAATACTCCCAAGGTATGTTCTGCGAAAACTTTACGCGACGGATGGGGTAATTGAGTGTCCATGTCAGAGATCGTCCAAGAGATCGCTATGTGTGCTCTTCAATACAAGAATAATCTTTGTGATACCAACCCGGTTCCGGCCATGGTCCAACAATGTGCTAAATGGGAGGCATGCATGAACCGGGATCCCGCGGTAGTAGGACGAGCGAAGGTCAGCGCTGAGATGATTGCAGAGGTAGTGAATGGTTTTGTTGAGCCGATCAGTTGGAAGACACTGGTGAGTGCCAAAAATAAAAAAGCGAAGAACGTGCATATAACTCATGCTCCCGTCAAGGCCTTCACGCTGAGCTCATTGGCATTTCTAACAATCTTTGTCAACGCACTCCTGTCTTTATATCGTTCGCGCCATCAGCCAATCAATAATGTGCCTCCCCCAAACCAGCCGTATTCGATCACCCCTGCAATGCCCTTCCCCCAACCCTTCCCGTCTTACCTCTCACCTGCCCCGAACAATTGGTCGCGCATGCAGCCTGACACCAATCTGGAAACACCGACCCGACGACGTAGGCTAGAAGGGGGGAACTCCGAGAAGATTAAATGACGTCTCCAAGTAAAGTTGGTTTACATGGCTGCTTTCATTCCCGTTTGCATGACTCTAGAACAGTATTGATAATTAAAGTAACTTCATGAGTGCGTTTTTCACAACGTCAGTCACCACTGATTTGACTGATATATTCACCAAGAATTCCACGGATGCCAAATTCAGTCTTGCACGAAAATGGCTTCGTTGCCAATATCCGCAGTCTGCGGCAACAAAACAGTGGCTCAACACGTGGATGTTCATTACTCCTGTCATTCCGGTCTCTGCCGATAAACTTTAATGATTGGACTTTTCAAGGTTAGGGGCCACAGGTGGAAGTGCCCGAAGTGGTGAAGAACATGTCATCATACGGGGGCGATCATCCAGCATTATGGCTACATCAACCCAGAGGATTGGTGAGCCTTCCATTTTAGAAGCCCGGGGAACGAACACAAAAATAACATATGTATTTTGGTATGACGAAAGGGTCGGTTCATGTTGGGTCCTTCAACATTCCACTTGTCTTGACGCGGTTAAGAAGCAAGGTACGCACACGATTCAAACAGAAGGTTGCCACCCAAGCAAAGCTTACGGAATGGTCAATTACCTTTACCCACGCCGTTTTTAACGAGCTTTTGGCAACACCTGGACAGTTTGAGTGACATGCAAACTCTGGGTTGGATCGTTCTTCTGGCCAATATAACTCATGCATTCTCGGTACTTGGACCCCTTTGTACCAATCAGATGACTGGCTCCCGTGCCTTCGAGAACTTGAATGGACGGCGGCTCTCCTAGTGATCTGGGGTCCCGTTTGACAGCGCCGCACCAATGCGGGTTCTGATATTTTCTCAGTCATCACGGGACATCAGCCGGATGAAATAGGCTCTGTTGGTTTTCAGATGTGCGGTGGTCATTCAATGCAGGGAACTGTCATTGATGTGATCGATTTTGGTTGCCGACAATTGTCCAGACTTGCAACATTTGGCATCACGGCATTGTGACGGTCAAGATTCAATGTGCCGATGTTGTCACATGTCCATCTGAGTTGCGTCGGAAGGCTAATTTGCTCATTGGACGGATCCATCGGTGATCCATCGGTGTGGCTGTGAATCCTCTGTCAGTTGGCAATGTTTTCGAACATACCCGAAACGGAAAAGTGTATGCCTCCACCCCCATGCGGCTTCAAGAAAGGTGACCTTACGTACCGCATTAACCTTATTGTCACAAACCATGACGAATGTCTGTGAGGTGTTTAGGTGGGTGTGGGCTGATGTTCTTCGTTCAGGCGCACGCCATCAAGCTGGTCTGTAAACCATCCTCAAGTAGAAGCAAACGTGTGAGTCAATTAACAGATATTGCTTAGGTTCTCTAACATTGCTCTCACGAGATAACTCCTGACATCCCCACTTCGATGTAGATGTGATTTCTTGACAAATTGGGTCTTCATGGGAATGGCTCAGGTGTTAGGCATGCCATCACAGGTACCATTTTTACCTCGTTAGCGGCGAAGTGACCGTTTGGTTCATTACGGGCGGTGGTTCCGCCCTGGCCTATCGTCACCCTGTTTGTGAGTTGGTTTGCAAAAATGTCTTAGGGTGTTGTCGCAAACTTGATCCCACGGGTTTGGATGGTTCAATCTTGCAATATAATATGAAACTGCGGACGTCTTCCGAGGTATTTCAATTACCCATTCCTTCTTTCATTTTCTCTTTAGCCATATCGAGCCTCCACAGGCTTATGGGTAGATTCCGTTCATGGAGATCGCCTCAACCTGGCGTTGCGGCCCGGCTTCTTACTTGTCTCAGTGGTGGTTATAACATCACTAAAATACCATATAACCCCTTTACCCAGCACTAGTCACATACACCAGCTCGCTCTCATATAATCCCTGAATGCTCCTATCGAGAGAAGCTTATAAATTGTCGTGACCAACAATGTATTGCATGCGAACAACCAACATCCCCGTGATTAGGACTCCAAAACTACAATGACTTCATGGGTTAGCGGACCTCAGATCCCGCCGCCAGGCCAAAGTAAAAGCGATCAAAACGAGACGGAAACAGGACGCATGGCGAAGCCCTGTTCCGTGACCGATGTTATTTCTTACTTGCGGCAGCAGCAGCAGCAGCCGCCTTCGCCTCCTCAGCTTTCTGCTCACCATGGGAACCGGATAATCAGCTACCGGAGTGGCGCAAGTTGTACACAATTCCAGAACAATTGCTCACCTTCTGTTTCGCCCTCAAGATCTCGGCATCTCTGAGGTTTTATATCAGTTTGTGTCTAGGGGAAATCATTTGAATTTGGAAGAATTGAGTAACCACTTACGCCTCCTTTCGTTTGGCTAAGTTTGCCGCACTCTCCTTCGGTTTCTTCTGATTCGCCGCTCGTTTTTGCGCCCGAAGTCGATCCTGTTCTCGTTGGTTGCCTCCTGTTGACCCATGCGAATTGAGAAGGGTCGAGAAAGGGTATCAAGAATCGTGCCGTCGCGTTCGAGGTGAAGTGAGAGGCTAAACACAAAGGCGAAGGTACTCACGGGTCATTACGGGTTAGCTTAATCTCTGTTGGTCGTTAGTTCGCGATAGAATGTTGTAGAACGTGAGTCGTACACGTTGCGAACAGAGAGGGATTGATTAAGATTGAATTTAGGCGCCGATTGTGTCGGAGTTTCAAATAAATTGTAATGGTCCGTTCCTGGAAGTATGCAAGGTCGAAGGAGGTTTCCGAAGTTCATACATCTCCCCTGTCGACCCCAGTTTCAGTACAGGTTTGCTGATACTAGCCAAGGATCTGTCACAGGTTATGCGCTCAGTGATGTGTCAAATGAACAAGGCATGTCTCACATAACCCCTGATAGTGGTATTGATGACGACTCGAAAAGACTTCGCTGATCTCAAATATCGAACAGCCTCCTGTTTCCAATGAATTTTGATCTGATGAGAACCTTAAATCCCCAAGTCAGCCATGATGCACTGGCGTACACGTTGCCTTGTGATTTGGACCGCCTTCCGTTATGACCTCAATTTTGACGTATCCACAGGTTACCTGAAGGAACGAATCTCGAACCGTCCAAGATGGCCGTCCCAATGGTGCTGTGGTTGGGGTGCAGGGGTCTCATTGTTTCGGCGTGATATCCAGCTGAATCGCGGTGAGCAACCGTCACTGTGCTGTAAAATGATGCAGCCTGTTTCCATCAGTTTCCGTGCTGTCGGAAATTCTAGCAGCCGTTCGCAGAGTGCTTACAGCAAATATAAACAGGGTAGAGTGACCTGTGTTTTGAGTAAATCAACAATGCCTCACTTGACACCTGATTTCCTTTCGGCGAGGAAACCCACGATCCCCATTCTAAACATGTGGCAATGGGCGCATCCATTTCCGCAGTGGGGACCACGTTTATTCCCGTGAGTATATTGGAGGAAGAACAGTCGCTGAGCGTATCACCGCACTGCAAATAGAAGAGTCTCAATGGGAGCATAATGAGAGCATTCTTGACAGGGAGCACTTCTGTGCTTATGTCATGAAACGCCACTTCTTGTTCTCCCTTGCAGGCTTCAAGAATGGATAAGTTAGTATGAGTTCTAGATTCGTGTCAAGAAGTGATGCCGGTACGGATGAAATAAACTTGGAGGTAAGGGCTCCTTTAGGTATGGTCTTCTCAAGCTCAGCCACATCATCGAGAATTATGTTGGGACAAGGCTCGCTTATTGGGAGTGACAGTTTAGCGTCAATTTATAGTCTCGGCCCGGCCGAAAGGGAACTTCAGGTTTGGGACATGATGATATATAACGTTGATGCCTACAGCATTAACTTTGTTGGCCTTGTGAAAGTTTTCTATCGCCCAAATAAGTAACAAGCACAAGAAGCACAAGTATAGACCTGCACGCGTGCAGTCATGAACCAGGGAAATGAATGACAGGATGATGTGTTCCCGATTGGCATCGCGCGAGATGTTATCAGCTACATGACAAGTGCCATATCCTGCATATCCTGCGGCGCACAGGAGTCTGGCCATCATTGATGAATCAGGGAAGACAGAAGCCGCCACCACTCCGCGCAACCCTGTTGTAACAACTATTATTTCATGAATGTTGGATTCCCTACTCGTTACCTCAGGTACAAGAAACATAGTTGATGCGTTATCATTGGCAAAAGACGCTCCTCCCTGCAATACAGCGGTGGAGAACGGAGCCAGCTTCTAGTTCAGCAGTGTGATGATAGGACCAGAACGTGAGGGGTTGGGTATCGACCAGCATGCAAATAAAGGCTCTAACAATTCGTCTGAAGCTTCACGCTGATAGCATCCGCTGTATAAATTCAAGCATCAGAAGTGGGCGAGACTCAGACGTTCTGGGGGGATTCGGTGGAATGACTCCGGAGGTCCGATGCGGAGAAGAACAATGAGTTTCGGAATAAAAAGGAAGAGAGGATTGCTAAGGGGGGATCCGCGGAGGGAACCATCATAAGAAGAGATCAAGTGTAGTAGGGATGAGCAATGGAAGAGATGGCACAAGATTAAGACCGGACTCGGCGGAAGGGAGGACAAGAGGGGATTAGGCTGGGAAAGGGATGCTTGGCAACAGTAGGAGAATGAATTGGCAACATAATAACGGTGCCGTCAGAGACAGTTAAGCTGGATATGGAGGTGGGTGACCTGTCATCTCGATTTGATCGCGTTGAAAAGTCACTGCACAGGTGGTCCGAATTGGGAAGGCGATGTGGTGGCAGCAATTGCTTATGTCATCCCGACTCGATCACGATGTACCTGACAGGTCAAGATTGACCTAGACGGCTGACATAAGACTGTGCAGATGCATCTGAGTCTTCCCCAGAACCGGAGAGAAGGCAGAGGACATCCGAGATCGTGATCGGGTGGTCAGGCCGAAGGACAGACATATCATGCGTGTGGTCCATAGTCACATCGGCAATCTGCGCGGTGATGTTGAACCAACCAACGATCAAATGGCTTCGTCTTTCAAAGCCAAAATGTCAACATTCTTCTGCCGGATTGGATGTTAAGACAAGATCGCACGAGTGAAGGGCGGTGGGGGAACCATCAGGTTCTGGATGCGATCCGTGTGGAAAGAGTATGGGAGGCGGTTCGCAAAAAGCATGGTAGATGCCGATTAAACTCGAGGAGGCAATGGTTAGGCTAGAGTCCAGAAAAGAGAAATAGAATGAAAGAGAACTGGCAGCGCACGCGAGAAGATCTCGATGGGCGATAGACAGGGTAAGTGGTTTAGAACGCGGCAACAGGCCAAGAATAGAAAAGGCAGGGCACGCGGAGAAGCAGAAGTGCAAGTGTCCCAAGAACAGCCTCTCGGCAAGTTTGTGCATATGTATCACAGGTGGATATCTGGATGCCTACCAACCCTGATCAACCCTTCCACCCCCGAAATGGAAAACAGGGATGTCATCTCCAAAGGCGAGATCCCATCTCCCCACCTTGATCGCCATTTCCTGGGCCCTGATTCTGTTCATTATATATATCAAGACGCCGCCTTCACCAACAACTCTTTTCGCCCCTCTTCTCTCCCAAGCCTTTCCCCCCTGCCTCCCTCCACGACGTCCGCTACGTCGCTCATCATGGCTCACCGCCACCCACCCAGACAGCCAGACCGCGACGTCCGTATGCATGATCCACCTCCTCCCGCCGTCCACTCTCATCCCCACAACATCATCTCCCACCCCCACCCTCACCCCCAACCCCCACATCTCAATGGTGCCGCCCCTATCCCTTCTACACCTGCCGCACTTGCCAATGGTGCTGTGCATCCCAGTGCCATCTCTCCTGCTGTTGCTGCAAACGTGGTACCCAATGGTGCACCAACCGCCCCACCAACACTAGTGCATAAACTCGCAGTAGCAAATGAACAAACATGGCTCCTAATTGGTAAATAGATTTGGTGTTTTGACGGCCTCCCGTTTGGATTCTAATATGCGGTTTGATTTTGTCAGGGCGTGTTGCTGAGCAAATGGGTGATTTGGAACATGCACTTTCCGCTTACGAGCATGCTCTACGGCACAATCCGATGTCCCTTTCTGGCCTCACACAGGTAGCAGGAATTGCTCGGATCAAGGAAAATTATCCCAAGGTCAGTGCTTCTTCTCCAGTATTTCAAGCTCCTCTTCAAATTCTGTTGCCGAGCATATTCCGAGTCCCCGCGGATGCCTCACTTGTTTTTCCCCTGATTCTCTCGATAAGATCTCTAAATGACGTAATATCTATTTCAGGCGATCGATTACTTCCAGCGTGTCGTTACTCTGCAGGAAGACAACGGCGAAGTATGGAGTGCACTTGGTACGTTGCTTCCTTCCGATCAAGGTCCAAACCTCTAATCACTTCATTATAGGTCATTGTTACCTCATGCAGGATGACCTCCAGAAGGCTTATTCCGCCTATCAACAAGCTCTTTACCTGCTTCCAAATCCGAAGGTACTCTGTCTGATGACACCTCTCCTACATCGTGTCACTCACACGTTCCCTTAGGAGGATCCGAAGCTCTGGTATGGCATCGGTATTCTCTATGATCGATATGGTTCTCTCGACCATGCTGAGGAGGCTTTTTCGTCCGTCCTTCGCATGGACAAGAGTAAGCTTTCCTCTTCCTTTCCTTTAGCAGGTCTTATTGATCACTATCCAAGACTTCGACAAAGCCAATGAAATTCTTTTCCGTCTCGGCATAATCTACAAGCAGCAAAGCAAATACGAAGAGTCTTTGAATTGCTTTCACCGTATTCTCCGAAATCCTCCCAGCCCCCTCGCTCATGCTGATATATGGTTCCAAATCGGGCACGTATATGAGCAACAAAAAGACGTGAGTCTTGTGCGTTTTATGCTGTTCCCTGCTGTCATCTTATGTTATGCGATAGCATGCCCGGGCTAAGGACGCTTATGAGCGTGTCGTCGCTGACAATCCAAACCATGCAAAGGTTCTTCAACAACTTGGCTGGTTATACCACCAGGATGGCTCGAACCTCCAAAACCAGGAACTTGCGATCCAGTATCTAACAAAAAGCCTTGAAGCTGGTGAGATTTTTTTTCTCTATGTTCACTGGCTATGCCTGTTAACCCCTTCGCATAGATCCCTCTGATGCCCAAAGTTGGTATCTTCTCGGCCGTGCCTACATGGCAGGCCAGAAATATAACAAGGCGTACGAGGCTTATCAGCAGGCGGTTTACCGTGACGGTCGCAACCCAACTTTCTGGTGCTCTATCGGTGTCCTTTACTTCCAAATCAACCAGTTTCGAGATGCGCTCGATGCGTATTCCCGCGCCATCCGCATCAATCCCTATATTTCCGAAGTCTGGTTTGATCTTGGTAGTTTATACGAGAGTTGCAACAATCAGATTACAGACGCCATTGATGCCTACGCTCGCGCTGCGGAGCTTGACCCAAACAATCCTGCCATCACCCAACGGCTTCAGTTGCTTAGAAATGTGCAAGCCAATGGTGGTCAGCTTCCCGCCGCCCCTGGTCCTCAAGATGTTCACCCTACTGCCTATGCTACATCCATCATGCCTCCCCCGCCTCTGAGCGGTCCTCCCCCCATGTTGCAATCGAGCTCACAACGGCCGGTGTTCAACACTGACTCCCGTGGTCCCAACGAGATCTCTCTTCCGCCTCCCTCTCAGGTGGGTAGTGGCCGTGCAACCCCGCCTAATGGACCTTTCCGCGGTGGACCCCCGCCGCCTGTTGTCCTTGATGAGACCCGCCATCCTCAATCCCAGAACCCGCTGGCACCAATGGATGTGGACCGGGCCCCCAACCCTCGCGATTACCCCCACCCACGCGAGGCCAATCGCGTGCCTTCAGGGAGCCAAGCTCTTCTCCTTCAGCACCCGCCTCCACCGCAAGGCCCTCCTGTGGAAGAAGTCCGAGGTGCTCAGCCTCAGGACCCCTATTTCAACCGTAGCCAGCGCCCTACCTCAAGATCCACTTCTCCCACCCATGCCGCTCGCCGCTCTCCACTCCCGAACTTCCAAAGTTATTCCTCCCGTCCCTCTGTTGGTCCTGCTCGGCCCAGCACCGGTCCTCCTCCCCACCGATCGCCGAGAACCTATCCTCCGCCACATGATACTAACCGTTCAAGCGATAGCGAGATGTGGGACAGGCGTGTTCCCGATCATCGCGAGTGGGAGCAAGAGCGCGTAAGCGAACGTCGTGGTCGTCACCCTGAAGCTCAACAACCGGGACCATTCTATCCCCCTCGTTCTCCTGTGACCAGTACTGCTCGCGCTCATAGTCCTCCTGTGCCATCGCCTCGCTCACAGCCGCACCGGTACTGGGATCCCAAGAATCCAGGACCCGTTTCGCATCCGAGGCCTTCCTCACCTCCCATCTCGCATCATGAACCATCGAGTCGTCGCTACGACCCGCGATTTGATGCTCGCGACTACGAGCCGGATCAGCGCAACGATCGGCCTTATGGAGGATCACCGGAAGGGTCCCGCATTCAGGCTCGCAACCCCCTTCCTCATGTCCCATCAAGCTCCCGTGGCTCCGAGAGCCCTCATATACCTGCCATTGATGCGAAAGGGCGACGAAGGCCCCGCGACAAGGAGATGGAGCCCCTCGCTGCTCAGCCATTGCCACCCCAGCCGCCGACTCCTCTTTTACAGGATCAATCCGGTAAGGGTAACAGGGACCGCGACAAACGCCGACATCGCAGCGGTATGCCAAGAAAGAAGGAGGAGGCGGGTATGGAAACTCCCAAGATGTACCCCAGCGACCGATACAAAGGCATGCCCTACCCTTCAAAGGGACCTAACTCTCCAGAGCCTGTGAGCTCAAATGGATCATCGCGTTCAGTTCAACCATCACCCACTAGTGCAACCCCTCGCCCTCCGTCACGGGTTGTTGACGAAGATTACGATGAAGGTGTTGCAGATGCCTTGATGGATCTTGCAGGAGGATATCGTGGAGGTGCACCCGAGCCTTCCCAGAATGTGGAAGGGCCTAGTCACTCCCCTACTGTTTCCGTTGGTAGCCGACATAGCGACCCGTCGCCTCGCCCTCCAGCATCTCATCGTAATTCTGTCTCATCGACTCGTAGTCATGCCTCACCCCCGAGCCAGACCGCCCCTCTCAAAAGAGCGCTGAGCCCTGGCCCGGAGGAATCGGAAAGCAAGCGATCTCGGATGGATGTTTTGAAGCGACGAGCATCATCACCTAACGGGCGCCGTACACCCGTTCCCTCGTCGCGACCTTCGCCCATTCCCTTCAGGACTCAACCAACTACATCTCATTCACCCGAGTCTCGACAGGCACACGATACTTACCCTCCAAGCCCACCCCTGCCTGCAGTCCTTCCTCCGCACCCACGACCCATTGGTGCTGGCCACGGCGCGAGTTCGTCAGCTTTGCCGCTTCCTCCGATTGCTACGTTAACGCCACCGTCGACTGTACCGTCTCCTGGAGCTAGTGGGGAACGTGAAGACAGGATGCAGGTGGATGAGGCTCGTTCAGTGTCACCGCCTTCGAGGAGTGGGAAGTTGGCTGACGTCGTTCATTCTTCAGCGTCGAATCCGAGGTCGCCACCTGTGAAACAATCGCCGTCACCGTCGTCCGACAAGAAAGAGCCTTGAATCTGGTTGGCTTCCAATCGCATAATTGTTTATTCGTTCTGCTATCTTCTATCGTTCTCCATTCTGCTTTGTTCATATCACTGGCTGAGATTCTCTCACATCTTGCATCAGGGTCTATAAGTCTATCCTCTTCATGAATTCTTACTAAGTATTGGCTTTATGCATTCAAAGCCTCGTAGAGGCCCAAATCAAAAGTGTAGCTTACATATGGTGTCCACTCGCAGTATGCGTCTTGCAATGACAGTTATGTCCCTCTTCATCAATACGATTGAATCTACTTTGCGACAAGCGACGAGAGTGTTGAGTCAAAACCAAGTGTGATGCGTTGTTAATGATTTGCATCCCGCCGAAAGGGTGTATACTTGCGGTTTCTCGGCATTACCGTGAAACTGACGGCCGAGGATTTGTTGGACAAGTCGACGAGAAGTAAATCCTTGTCATACATAAGTGCTAAAAAGCTAGGCTTCGGCCTTGGATGGAACACCAGAATAATTTTTCCAGCCGTCTTGTGGGCGAGCCTGTTATTTCGCGTTAAAATGGTAATCATTGCGACGCCAATCGAGGTACGACGGAGCACGCTTGCATACGTCGAGTATGACCGGAAACTATTATAGTAAGGAACTAGGAGGGCTGACATCCTCAATTGAGGTGGATTAATACCTTCCCCGCCACGACTGTTAGGGAGAGCAAGGGACTTGGATACCGAGGGGTAGAATGCAAGGTGAACGTCGTGGAGTTGCATCATACAATTACTGTGCTAATATTGCCCAACTGAAGGCAATAGTGTGCCGAAGCTTAATATACTACGTTCGCTACCGGAAGCCGGGTACCAGCGGCAATTAGATAGATATGGGGCAGACATTCCAGCGCCTAGCATCAAAACACCCAGGACGGGCTGGCGCGGTATACTCGGTGCCTCTGTGTCCGAGAATATACTAACGTCTGCGATCGGGGGAATAGGCGAAGAGGGTGAGTTATTCCCCTTCGTCCCGCACAAAGAAGGATGACTAAGCAGGAGTGGACGAGAAGACCAAACTTATGTGACAGTGCTCTCCTGCCCGAGGTCTTCGATCTTGGGTAATAGTCACAGTGGGGTTCCTTGGCACGCCTCCAACGACTTGACGGACCAGCACACGGAAGTGGTAGACACTTCACAGAACTGATACCATATCGAGGTTTATCTGGCAGTGCGGCGGAATGTGTGATTCGGTTATTTGCAATGGCCACTCGCTAGAAGGCAAAAGGCGTCAAATCCTTCTGGGAACTAACACTGGAAGTAATGAGTACACCTTCTAGGGAACGAACGTGCTGGGGTTTCGACTAGGGAACCTTGGCCGCCGCACTGTTCGGAAGCTGGTAAGGAAAGTCATGTGTGTACACTGTGAGTGGTTCTGGCGGACGTAGCACGTCTGTCAGTTTTAGTTTCATTGCCGCGGTGCTCGCCAGTCTGTCATCGAAACGAGAGAAAGAGGATGGCTGTGCTCCGTCGACTGGGATTCCCGAGTTTGACGTCCAGACCAGAAACATATTAGATTTCATCTAGCCTGTTTAGCCTGATAATAGCATGGAGTTCCTGGTTTCTCCGCAGAGCTGTCATCTAGATGACGATCAGAACTGCTTGCCGATGATATTTTGAGGTCCGAGCTTGATGCATCATGCATGATGGTTTGTTTTATCGCTGGGGGGATGATTTCGACGGTGACGTCGCTACACTGAGGTAGCCACCACTCGTGGATTTTTATAGCTGCACGATGTCAGAACACGGAAACATGTCTGGTGCCAGCGTGCACCTTGTTGTATGGTTGACGTGAACATGGTGTACAGAGAGAACCAACTTGGTTTGGACTTCACTGTGAAGATCGACCACTTGATGAAACAGCAGTAAACCTCGCGCTGGTGGTGGCGATACCCGCCTGCTACGTCTCATGTCATAGGTGCCTGCTCTTGGGGATGTGTGATGGCTGGATTTGGGTTGGCAGAGTCTACCAGTGACCTGGGCAGGCACTACTCCTTTCTTAGATTGGTGCCACGAGGACATGGACCCTATTTCTGTCACCAGCGCCGCAAATGAGCACTTAAAGAGAACCACGCCAAAGGTTCCCGTTTCTCATCCGTGAGCCCTGCACAGCATTGCATGATCGTACATCGCATTATGTAGATACACCCATCTGGTCCATGCTGATGACTTGTCAGTCACAGTCATTGCCGTGGTAATTTCTTGTCGATCGGGCATTGGGAAGTCGGGGTGTCAGATCTAGGTAAGCTTAGATGGGTGGACCAATGTGTGATCAGCAAACAACTCCCTGTCGCAACGAGGGTAGATTTTGCCACAAAGGGGTTGAATGTGCCCATGCTCACCCATACCTGTACTTGCTTTCGGACGCCCTTGATTGACAGTGCTCCATCACGCTGTTTAGTACGATGGGGGTCGTGAGGTGTTCGACAAGGAAGTTTCTCCTCTCCATTTGTCGATTTAAGAGCAAAAAATGATGGGTTCCTTTACCATTGTAATGGGCATCCAGCGCTCAGATCTCAAGACTTCAGTTTTTCAGTACAGGCTTGGGTCCGCTACGACGACGCTCAGCCCCGGATATCATATCTGTCTAATTGAGGAATCTCATCCCCCGATGTCATCGTCGGTTCTTGTGTTGAAGGGGCAATGGGTGACCCGCACTCATAGGCAGTGTGCCTATATAGGGTTGGAGAGAAGCCCGGTCAGAAAGCGGCCATTCGTTGCGGCCGTGCTGCTGATCAGACGGAGACCTTTTGAAGATGCTTGTTCCGCGAGTTCGGATCCTTACGTGCTGACAAAGCTAGTAAAGGGGGAGTGGGATTCAGCGTAACCGATATGGGAGTAAGGAACGTGATGGCATGGACGGAGTAGGATCAGGTTGGATCATAACTGCGCAGTCTGCGATAGGAATGTCTGGAAGCTATTTTGATAATTTCACTCGCCACATCCGCATGACGACTGACAGGTCCCGGTTACTCGAATTCAAATAGGGATATCAAATAGGGATTTGTCCTATTTGGTTGGCCGGATTTGTCTCTGATCATTGACCTGGATCAGATGTGATTTTCAGTGATGGCTGATCTTAGAGATCTGGTGTTTTCTTCGCAGGGATGGAAATGCTAATAGAACTCACTGGGCTGATGGGGGATGGGTAACTATGGGCCCATGAGTCTGAAGGCGGGCTTTCAAAGGAATGATCGGGAACGAAGGGGCCGCAGAAAGGGGAATGGTCCGCAGGGAATGGAAGGGTAGAGGTTCCAAAGAGGGGAAGGGAATGGCCGTGGAGAAGACTTCTGGATCATGGAAGGCTGAAATTGATCCTGGAGAAAGAGGCTCCAAGTGGTGGCTTGCTGTAACACCTGAGTGAATGAGGATAAGGCGGGCGAATGAGATTAAATATTATTTGACTTGGTCCTGTGCGGGGTTAGCAAATAACACGGAAATCCCCTTGTGTGGACAGGAAAAGAAGGAAGTTGTGGGTGAGGTAACCTCATAAATATATGTAAAGCATGCGTGAGTTTATGGAAGAGATTGACATGGTCATGTTCCCGGAGGTTTGGTGTTGCGCAGCAGAAACGAGGCGTGGGACGGATGAGGGACACTATTGCTGGTTGCGGATCTTTCTTCAGGCGGGGAAATACAAGAGGGTTTCACTTGCAGCGAAAGAATCACGGAAGCATTCCCATCGAGGGGTCCAAGTATGGAGGCAAAGTCAAGAAAGGTAGGCCAGAAGCCGGGTCATGAGTGAAAGAAGGGCATCGCTTCCTCGATGCTTCTGCACGGCAGCAAGTGGGGGGCCGAAGGTTTGATAGATTATGATGTTGGTACCAAACTCTCAGGAGGGGAGTAAACCCTGAGTCCTATCACGGATATAGGATGGACAGGCGAAGGGGTGTGTTGAATTCAAGAGCTTCCCAATTATAATCATAATCTCAATGGTAACTGGCTGATGATTAGAGTAAGGGCTCCGAGAAAATTGAGCCGAACCAATGCGATGCATGAGGTTGGCAATCACAAGAAGGGCTTGACAGGTTTCGTGTGTGAAACTCTCAAAAGGCTTTGACCGAAAAAGGTAAGCAGAGGTTAATCGGCATAATATATATCGTGATTCCGAATAGCTGGCCAGATGTGTCTGTCAGCAACGATCTCACCGCCTGATCTCCTGATAGTGTAGTGAAGGCGTTGACTTGCATTGCTGCAGTGGCCCTGCACTCTGAGTCGTCCGACTGGCCGAACCCAGCGGATTGGAGAGACAGAAGGCTAACTCATTAGTTCGGCCAGGCGCAATGGTTGCCTGAAGTCGATATGGTAACTTCCCAGGAGTTTGGCTATTGTGAGCGAACCTCGGGTTCTCGAAGTCGGAGAGTACCTCGTGATCTGCAACGATACCGAGACAATGCATTAACCGTGGTGCGCTTGTACGGCCACTGGTGGGAATGTAATATCTTTGGTGCTGATTCAAACGTTCATACCCTGTATGGTGTATATAGTGCATGGTCTGTACCTGGGTAAGGGGTGGAGAAAGACAAGGGCAGACGTCCGGGTTGGACGAGTGCTCTCGCGGATGACAACTATCTATGATGAACAGAGGACGAACGCAGGACTCCATTCCTGCATTGAACAGCCTTGGCGATCCTCGGAAATTGGGGTTATCGTGCGTGTGTTTGTGACTTGAAGGTTCTTTAGAAGATTATGAATGTTATAGCCAGAACGCACCGCGCGAACCGAGCAAGTCCATGAGCAAGCAAAGCCCTGTTCCATAGGTAGAGGTGTGAAGTGGGCGCCGTTTTGTATCCTGCGCTACTTGGGTGTAAGGTAAGAGTCGTCATAGTCGCACATATATATTACGCGTATTATAGGCGATCACATCTCGAATTCAAGCTCGAGTGATTATCGATATATCTGCAGACTTAGGCGAGATGAAGAGGGGGTTAACCGAGATGAGGGTACCCGATATAGAGGACGGTGTGGGGGCGATAGTCGACAGTTGAGGAGCAGGCTATGGTATGCAAGACTCTGGTGCTGCTCCTTTACGAATTACACGTGGCAGACAGTTGTCTAGTGAGTGTTATTCCCTCGGTCATGATCTCGAGGGAGTATGCTGGTATGACGCAAGCACATGTGAGTATTCCTAGGCAAAATCATGGAATCTGTGTCATGCACTGCGGGCAATCTATTGACCGCAGGGACGAGATTTGGGGTATTGAGGGTATATGAAAATGCGTAATAGATATGAGGATCTGCTGTGATTGCAACCTGAGTAGTACGAGGACGTTGTTTGTGTGGACCAAATAAGCAACTTTTGGTGACAGCCTGTCTGTTCACCAACAACACCAACTCTGGCACAACAGCTGAGCTCTTTTACCGCATGGTTTTCTCTTTTCGTTAACTAGTCGCCTATCACTAATTCGAAGCCGATCCTCGGTTGACGAAAACCGAAAAACACCTACTCAGAATCGGAGACAGAGACCCTTCGAGCATGGAGCAAGGTCACGCAGTTCCTCGGAATACGGATAACAATGGGAACGCGGTGCCCAGTCCGAGCCCTTCACCCGAGGTCCCATCAGCAACCAGGACGACAACAAGCGGGGTGTTAACTCAAGTCCAGTCCACCAACACGGATCGTCACTTGTGTGAGGAAGAAGGACCAGGGGTGAACATGCGTGATGCTATCAACACAAATGTGATTTTCATTTTCTAATCTCTGTTTTTTAACTGCATGCGCATATTTACAATTGTCCACTCTCTTTTCTATGGCACGCATTTAGGCCTCGGAATCCGTCAGCGTGTGGCAGAAGGATGATTCTGGTGATATCAATCCAGTGCAACAGGAGGTTGATGGCATTGTCGAAGAGGAGGATATCACCAACGCGAACGATTGGGACCCGCTTCGTAGTCCCGCAAAAGAGTCATTTGTTGAAAAGGAGCCTGCGCCAGATATGGTTCCAGTCCCAGAGCAGGGCCTTGTGGTGCACGCACCTGGGCAGGACGTGCTTCTGGGAGACGAAAAGGGTGGTGACCTGCGGCGTGTACAGTCACCAACGTCAGTTACCTCACGCCATGCACCAGACTTGCATCTGGACCTGAAATCGGCATTGCCTTCATCTCAACCTTGGGACACTGATGGACCACTTGATTCGCTCACACAAAGAAAACCAGAGTACCACGAGTCTGGACCTGCTGCCCAGCCCAAATTCCCGCCGTGCGTTGCTAATACATCATTTGGTTTTCCCTTTTCCGTCTGTTCGACTGCATTCTGAAGTCATGTGTTTGCTGCTAGACCTTCGAGGCCCTTGAAACCGAAGTCCTCATACTATTTTGGACCGCCACCGGAAGATTCTGCCTTCGGCACTGCTCCTGTGGGTCAAATTGGTGTGCATCATCCCAGGGAGGTGGTACGGATAGAGCGTGACTATTCTGGTGGGGAGCTTCCCCAGTTCGCCGCGATATATCCATTAGAATTCGAAGGCAGGGTGAGTTGGCTTTGTATACTTTTGGATTCATGGAAGACTAACTTTGTATGATCGTTGGTAATTTGCTATGTTTGGTCTTGGCCTTGGGGACTCGATTCTTGATTGTCTCATGCTGTGGGTCCCCTTTTGGAACACTGAAATGACGGGTGATAGATAAGTCCGACGCAATTTCTGGAATCGATAAACTCCATCAACGAGATACTTATATCGGCATATAGTCTACGGCACGCCTTCGTTGATAATGCGCTCACTATCCTCAGTTTGCAAATCTCAAAGTTGTTCCTCAAGACTCATTACGATAAGGTGAGCTCAACTTCTCCACGAGCGCTCTGTGCTTGTTGTTATTCTTCGAGCCTTCCTATCTTTCTTCTCGCCAATGCCGTGCTTATACCTTCGCTCGGCTGTTTGATTTATCCCTTGTGGAGCACGGTTTCTGATGGCGTTATAGGAGATGGAACGACTTCACGAGAAGATCAAAGAACTGAATGAGACCCTTTTCAACCCTGTTGGGCTGAACATCCTTTGGCCGCGCAAAGTAGGATTCCTATTCGTCGGTATCATTTCACCATCTTTGTCGAGGTTGGGCCGATTGACTGATGCACTGATCGATGTTGTCCCTTTTAATCATTTTTCGTCTTGAAATGGCTTGTGATTCTTGGTAAAATCATGCTTTTGGGTGCGGGGTTGACAGCTCGAGATTGAATACTACGTAAGTGTTTTCCTCTACTATCTGCCTCGTAGGTGGCTCATTACTGATGTACGTTTACTGCAGTGATAGAGCGGCTACGGCTTGGAAGGGTCAAACCGACGAAAGTGGCATCTTCGCTCTCAGGCGGGGTTCCGCAGATGGCTAATTGGAGAATGGGGTTAGACGCACCTCCCCCAATTTGTCTGATGCTGGGGTATATTTTCGGTCAGCTTACTTGTTGTTTGGCATTTATTTTTTGCATTTCGATTTAGTCTCTGGGTACCACTCATTTTTTCTTTCTCTCCTGGAAAATATATAATATTAATTGCTAATCTGCTTTTACCTCTTTGATTATGTTGATTGATGAAATAGGTTGAGGACCACATGAATTCTACGTTAGGGCACGAGAGGCGCCGGTCGGATCGACGATGCGATCGATGCTCGGCGTTGTAGCCTTTTCAACGGTCACAACGATGTGGGTCAGAATAGTCATCGTAGCGGTATAGTTAGGATATGAGGAAATAAAGAACACGGAGGTTAGTGGTGGCACGGCTGGATACTGATATACACGTGCCTGCTATGAAGTGAACATGAAGTCACGAGCACCAAGCACCCCCGGCTGGGTTAACTCTGTTCCGAAACCGGACGGGTCGCGAGCTGAGGTGAGTCACACAAGTCTTCCAGGTTCGTGATGGACGGGGAAAAGGTGGAAAAATGTAGGATAGCACATGGATAAGCGGTCAATGAAGCATTGACCAAGGCGACGAGGACGGAGGAGAGGGTTGAGGAAAAGTCAATCCCCATATGGTCAGTGGTCCCTGAAGTCATGGAAAAGAAATTACGCAGGGGGTAGATCGGGATCTGCGTCTGGTGTATCTGGTGGAATGGCAGAAATTGAATGAAATTCGGAACAAGAGCAACAGATTAGAGAGAGGCAAGTAGAAAATGCCGCGGGGGGAGGGAACCCCAGGTGAGAGGAGAAGGCGCCGTGAAACTTTTTGATCGTTGACCAAAGTGCCTGGGAATGGTGACATGCGTCCCTGCAAATCCTGACACATTTACTGGACGCTCGTCCTAGGGGTTAGGGGTCTGTATTTGGGACAATGACCGGCTCGGACCGGAGGCAGAAAAGTAGGGAACTTGAAGAGGGCTCGGCTATCAACGGGAATCACCGTCATGTGTCGAAGAGCCGCAGGCAAGGACATGACGCGGCCTTCGGGGGTACTAGGGGTTGGCAGGACGAAATTAAAGGGGAAAATAAATAATTGAATTAATTAGGAGCGGCTTTGTCATTGGGAGTGGTATTGATTGTTTCAGGACGACGGCCATCCCATCCTTCTCCTCTTCCTCATTACTCACTCCGTAACTAATACCCCCCATGGATTCAACCTATTCTGACGTCTCCTCCCTCTGGGACCTTACTCAGCCCCCCAACTTTGCCCACATCCCCGAGGATGACTTCATGGCCATGTTTCAAAAGCAGTTTCCCCTCTCAGCGCCCCCCACTGGTCCTACTCAAAATGTCCAATCTTTCGCCACTGGCGGCTTCCCCGACGGTGTGAATCCACAGAACATATCAAGGTTCCCGCCCCCAAGCCTGACGCCGCCTTCAGAGGATAGCAGCAGTCCAAGTCCCCCTAACAGCGGCTCTAACCATGAGCCGAATCATGAAGATGCTGGCGGTGGAGGGGGAGGTGGTAACAGCAGCAATTCCAGTGCGCCCAAAACCGGAGGGACAGAGTCCGCGCTGAAACGCAAGGCAAATGGTGTGGATATACCAGAAGATGGTCCGTCCCAGAAAAGTCAGCATACATGTGAGTTTATCTCCCATACGTCGGGTATATGCATGCTGACATTTCTTCCCCAGTATTAAACGACAAGAAGGGAGCCACTTCAAGCAGTACCGGATCAAGAAGAAAGTCTACTGGAAATACCGCTGTAAGCTTATGATCGAAGACTATCTCCCCGTCGTCTGAGCTGATTTATGCCCCACAGAAAGACGAAAGTCGATTATTGAAGCGCAAGGAGCAAAACCGTGCCGCCCAGCGAGCATTCCGTGAACGGAAGGAGAAGCATGTGAAGGACGTGAGTGTCAGATATCATTACTGACTCTGGCCCAATCCTAATTCTGCATTAGCTTGAGGATAAAGTTGCGGAACTGGAAGCGAAAAATGAAGCAACTCAGCACGAGAATGAGAATCTTCGCGATCTGCTCTCCCGACTCCAATCGGAGAATGTCATGCTCAAGCAAGCTAGCTTTACGTTCACCATGGCGCCTAAGTCCCAACCGGACCCAGCTACCTCTGTACCTAGGCATTTTTCGCCTGAGAGTTCCATCTTCAGTACCTCTCCTCCATCATCAGTGATTACTCCGGATTCTTCGCACATATCGCCTAAACCTACGAACCCACTGGACTGGACTTCACTCACTAGTTTCGATCCTAACATGCTGAATCTTCTGGATGAGAATCCACAGCCTACTGCGACGTCCAGCGCTATGAACCTGGACCTTTTTGGTCCGGGTACATCAAACTCACCGTTTACGACGATTGCAAGCAACCCCATGTTCATGTCCTTTGCTTCTAGTTTCGACCCGATATCTCCACCCACGGATAACACATCAGGTATTGGGAACGGAAACGGCAATAGGCCAAACGAGCGGTCCTTCAGTTTCGATTTGAACTCGATATCCTCGTGGCCTACAACTACAGCTACCACCCAAGATACTACATCATTGGACGATCTATTCGCTGGTTACTTGAATCCGAGCCAGAACATGGACTACTCGTCATCCTTCAATGCTACTCCCTCCCTTAGCCCTGTTACTCACCAATCAACCAATAACGCTAACTATTCCGGTCATGGTAATAATAATAATCTCAATGCGTTCCTGCGCAAGCCGTCCCCAGGCACGAGTCAACCATCGTCCATGTCATCGCCCTCTTCGCACAGTACGACCAGCTCAGACCCTTCGCTCAGTACACCGAAGGAGAATCAGTCCATCTCTCTCGCTGGAACTCCCGAGTCTTCGGTCGTCGGCAACCAGAGCTCCGATGCGACTTCCCGCGACAAAACGCAATGTCCGAGGACAAAGTCTGAGTTGGTGCAGCGGATTGCGGAGGCAGGAGCGTCACCATTCGCACCACCAGCTTTGAGGAAGAGCTCCGACCAGGGCCTGGGAACGGTGATCTCATGCGCTGGGTCCAAGTTTCCGAGGACTGCAAAGAGTGATAAAAACGTTGAGGTTCTTAGCGCTTGGAAGACCATCACCTCGAATCCAATATTTAAGGTTGGTCTCTTATCTTGAGTCATTGGTGTTGATTTCTGATCCGACTTCACTCAGGATGCTAACATCGACATCAACGATCTATGTTCAGAATTCACCTCGAAGGCGAAATGCGACGGCACTAAGGTTGTGCTTGAACCGGAGGGGATGCAAAACATCATTGACTCACTATCTGCAAAAAAGCAATGATGGTCTCAAGGCGGTGTGTGTGAATGAAGTGGTATATCTGACCTGGGTATGTTCGTCCCCTCAAACATGGATGTCCCTGTCGGTTGAGCGTGTTTTGATGTATGCATAGAAAGCGGCCTGCGCTGCGCACACTATGCTGCCCCTTCGCTAATATCGTGCATATTGCCCTTGGGTTGCTATCAGCTCAGCCATCACTATTATTTAGGGACTATCCTCGCCACAATTGGTTGCCCTTGACTCTTGCCGTTTTGGTCTTATTCCACTCCACCCACACTTTTGGATCAAAACCACATACGTCGCGGCCGTTTATACCTCGCAAGATGTTGTCTGGCATTCCCTTTGTCTATCATTACCATAATCTGGTCTCAATCTGTCTTGGCTCATTCATCGTCCGTCATCGCCATCGTTTGTCTGTCTTTCTGCATCCCTATATCTCAGGGCAGGGTCATTGAATCGGAAGCCGTGGGGCTGTCGCGGACACCTGGAGAATTGGAGATGGAAGCGAGCGGCCTCAAGCAGAATGCGCTGGAGCTGGGTTGAGAATGCCGAGGGGGGGGGGAGGACAACAGTGAGGTGTCATTTGTTCGCATCCACATAGCTCATCTCAGCTTCCTTATATTTCAAAGTATTTTTCGCTCCTCCTGAGGAAACATATGAACATTGTTATGTATGTACTATATATGCGCTGGGTTTACCCTTGTTCTTCGCCTTCTCACTGTCCCCATACTTTTCTTATGCTCCTTTTTCTACCGTATTTGACTTGGAAATGTGAATTGCTGGACTGAATACGATGTATCCGATATATGTGGTTTCGTGTTGTAGTGAAAGATTATTTGTATATTTTTACGTCGGTTCGTTGTCTGAGAGACGGGGTAGAAATGGCTGCGCATCGCTATGGATGCACAACTCAGATAGGACTGTGTGCATGAGAACCAGGAGATAGGAAGCATCCGCAGGATACGCCACCCCTAGCGAGACACCTACGCTTCGGAGACGTCGGGTTTTGTATAGGCTACCCTAAAGTCTACCTTCCGAGAACATGGGGCTCCGGTCTTAGAGGTACTTTCGTATTCCAAAGCGAAGCAACGAGGTGAAAAACCAACTTGATAAAGGACAAGGGGAAGACTGAAGAGTGGGATGTTCCACGGACCGAAGAAAGCTCGAACCGCTCACTACTCCTTTGGAGCTCGTTACATATCAGTCTCCAGGAACACCGCGCTCAAAAATCTGGCAGCATTGGATTCAAAAATGTCCATAATAGTCCATGAGACCCTTTTTGAGGAACCTCCCTTACTTGCATTTCTGTGGCGCACACGGCTTGAACATGACACGCGTCGCACCCCGTTGTTCGGGGCCAGCCGAATGGAAACGCAAAGAGGTTGTATTTGCCATTTGCGCCCCTATCCGTTGGCAGGTTAACAGCCGCACCTGGTCTTGATTGGGATCAGGAATGCACCCTGCACGAGAATGAACTGGGCTCGCAGCATCATTCTTTAGCATTGCACACATGCGAGGAACTTTACTGGTCGACAATTACCTTGTCGATTCATACTGAAATTCTGCGGTGGTGCACTGTTATTTCATCAGATTGATGCCGGAGGAGAATCCATAATATTCGCGGTGCAAGGCATTTATTTGTTTTAGTTAACGTGAATTGCGACCAGGTGTTGATTAAGAAGTGTACACAAACGAATGATGTACTCGAGCCTGACTTCGATGTTGATGGTGTCGACATCACAGGCCAATAGGATTTTTTTCGGTGTACCGATGGCAACAAGGTGGACTCAAGAACTATTTGTCTGGCAACTCGTCCCCCACACCCGCCACACAAGTCTGGAGGTCAGGTGATTAATTCTGAGAAACCAGGGTGAAAGTTAACAATTTTCTTGACGGTGGTTTCTGTTTACTCTCAGTAATTTGAGTATCCATGGCTTATTAGGTGATGGTTTGTGCTTGGATATTGATGTCATTGGGGATAATCATGGACCTAAAAAGTCACACAGAGCATTTCCCATTCAGGAAATATTTGCTTGTGGTATATAGATTTTTCACCGGCTAATAGACTTTCCAACCTTCATGATGTTTGTTTGAAGCTTGCCTAGGTCTGGCACCACACTGTGGAAGTTTAATATAGAAGAATATCTGGCCTTATATTTCCCTTCAGTGCCCAGGAGACTTACATACTCAATAAAACATGACACCCACTTGTTGGTTTCCCAAATATCCTGAAGAGATGACAAGTATGTGTTTGCTGCACCTCATCACCTTGATTAACACAGCATTTCAGTTGACCATTTGAAAGTACACTATGAGATGGGATGGTAAAATTATGATGAGTATTATTAGTTAACAAGAGTGTTATGGAGCCACATAGAAAGCAGGGAGGGGGAGTCAAGCTGAAAATATGTGTTGGGAGCCATGACAGGACCTGTTGCAGCCTTGCCTTCTACCTAACAACCTCATGATCATAACCCTGCTCCTCTGTAGATTCTCTTCAAAAATGAACAGGATATATGAGCAGGAGTACAAATGTGCTATAGACATTGAGTGTGCAGGGGTCATTAATGCATACACTTACTCAGGACCTTCACAACAAACTTTGCACTCCAGCTTCCCCAACCCAATCCCCCATAAGTCCACACTGTTATGTATTCTATCCTTTTCATCATCCAACTCCCTCTCCCAGTTATAGGACTCAGAGATTTGACCATTGGTGGGTGGAAACCAAGCATTCAGGTTAATTACTTCAACATCAAATACCTCCAAGGACTGAAAGCAGCATGAGGCATGATCTCAAGCCATACCCCAATATGACATATCCAATAGTATAGGGCTTCAACCCTCCCTACAAACCAGAATGCAAGATTCACACAGCCAGCTCAGGGGTTATTGTGATACAAAAGGGTTGGCACAGGTAATATCAATGGGATTGATAGTTTTTTCCACCAGTCAGTATTGAGAGATGATGTAAGAGGTTAGTGTCAACAGCTTCATCAACAATGTCTGTGAATGAAGTGCCAACCCATCATTTTGTTCCAATCCTGCCAGCATGTTATTTGAAGTCAATTATTCATATATGAAGGATAACATACCTGACAAATTGCAATCCCCAAGAACCGCCAAATGTACAATCCATCATGATCTCCCAGT
>JAEUWK010000775.1:0-37630 GCA_018524425.1 Podaxis sp. AQ795752 | reverse complement strand
TCTTCTAGTTCAATGTCCTCTTGGTCTTCGGAGTCTCGTTTCCTAGATTTCTGTTTCGCTCGCTTCGGTGTCGACGTAGGAATAGACTTCTTCTTCTTCTTCCTCCTACGCTCATCATCGGACTCGTCTAGAGCGTCGCTATCAAGCTCCAAGTCGTCTTCCGACTCCTCGATGTCATCACTCTTACGTGCCCGATGATTTCTTCTTGCCTGTGGATCGGTCTTGGCGGATGGGCGTTTGCGTTTATTGGTCTGTGTGTCTGCCTCGGACTCAGAATATTGTTCAGATGCTCCTTTCTTCTCCTCGAGTGTAGCTGATTTTCGGGGTGGCATTTGTCGTGGTTAATTGAATCAAGGCGAGGAGAGTGGATGTTGTTCCTGGAAAACAAAACACGTGATCGTGCATTATTTGAGTGTCTTGGACCTTCACGGGTACGAATCTTTCCAAATGTCAAATGTAGGGTGAACTGTTGAGATGGCCCCATGATCAATCATGCAATAACACTTCTTTTCCCATATGGGAAAAGTCCCTCCGTCATACCCTTAGATCCGAAATTCTAATCAGCTATCATATCCTGCTGCGGTTCGCAATATCTTGCGGCCCCTTGCATGCCTACAGGTATCGTCTTGGCACGTACAAACCTTAGCCCCAGCCAAGATCTGTCCAAGCATCGCGTGCCACGCATCATTTATTCGCTTGCGCAGAGCCCCCACTGGAAGGCATCTATTAGACACAATATGCCTAGCCGTGTGACCCCACATCGCAGTTTGAATGATACCCAAACGGTTAATTAGGCGTGCTTGTCATCAGATCTACCCCTCTTGTGGAACTACGACATCAGCTCGTCCACCTTCTTTGCTGGACCAATGCCGTGCGAGCCATATACCTATCCGACCACTTCGGATAATCCCTGGACCGGTTTACTGTACAGTTCCCTCCCATCCCTTTGGTGCGATGTTGAGTTGATACCAGGCATAGATGAACACACCTCAAGGAAGGACTTGATGAAACCCGCCTCCTAAGCTTCCTCGCGAGGGGCTGGGCTAGCTACATGGCCCACTCCTGCACCCGCTTAATTCCGTCTCAGTGCCCGCGTTGTCTCCGCCTCCAAACTGGATAATCCACAACAGTTGCCGATTGGTGCATCTACCCAAGGCCCAATTATGGCGGGCAGCCCCGATCGATTGACCCCATTAGGATACCCTCCCTCAGGCTCTGATAAATGTCAACCGTCCGCTCCAATCTCTTTCCCTACATTTCCCTCCTCCTCCAAACCATGGCTGATACCCACATTGGCGTGCCCTCTCATCCCGTTGCTCCGCGTGTCGCCCAGGGTCCAAAGAAACCCCACATCGGTCCTCACATCGACGCCTACCGCGCCGCTCACCAGGAAACCGTCGGTCATGAATCTGACAAGTGGTGGGCCAAGGTTAGGCCCATGATTTCGTGTGCGCTTATCATCAGGATTGCTGATCGTCATCTATAGATGGCACGCGAGACCTTGCACTGGGATCGCCCTTTCCAGACTGTCAGGTCTGGTGGATTTACCACCGGTGATATCGCTTGGTTCCCCGAGGGCGGCCTCAACGCCTCCTACAACTGTGTTGATCGCTGGGCGTTCAAGCACCCCGACAAGGTGAGTGGGTTCATGGCGTGGCTGTACTATGAATCTAACACCATAAATCAGACCGCTATCATCTACGAGGCTGACGAGCCTGGCGAGGGCCGAGAGATCTCCTATGCAGAGCTCCTCCGCGAGGTCTCCGGCATCGCCAATGTTCTCAAAAGCTTTGGTATCAAAAAGGGAGACACCGTCTCGATCTATCTTCCCATGACCTGGCACGCTGTCGCCGCCTTCCTCGCTTGTGCACGTATTGGCGCTATCCACTCTGTCGTCTTTGCCGGTTTCTCTGCAGAGTCCCTTCGCGATCGTGTCCAGGATTGCAAGTCCCGCGTCATCATTACTTCCGATGAAGGTCGTCGTGGTGGAAAGACCATCGCTACCAAGGCCATTGTTGATGCTGCGCTCAAGGAATGCCCCTTGGTTGAACACGTCCTTGTCCTCAAGAGGACTGGGAACACCGTCCCTTGGACTGAGGGAAGGGACAAATGGTGGCATGAGGAGATTGAGAAGGTCCCTAGATATTGCCCTCCTGAAGTCATGTCTTCCGAAGACCCCCTATTCATCCTCTATGTAAGTCCCACTTAGACGCCACAGAGATCAATGACCCTAATGTTAAAACAGACCTCCGGATCTACTGGCAAGCCCAAGGGTGTCGTGCATACCACTGGTGGATACCTCCTCTGCGCCGCCCTAACCGTCAAATACGTCTTTGACGTGCATGCCGATGACCGCTTTGCCTGCATGGCCGACATTGGTTGGATCACCGGCCACACCTACATTGTCTATGGCCCGCTTCTCAACGGTGTCAGCACTACCGTCTTTGAATCTACCCCCGTATACCCCACACCCTCACGCTACTGGGAGACTGTCGAAAAACACAAACTCACGCAATTTTACTCTGCACCTACCGCCATTCGTCTCCTTCGCCGTCTTGGTGCCCACCACGTCGAGAACCATGATCTGAGCACGCTGCGTGTGCTGGGAAGTGTTGGCGAGCCCATTAATCCCGAGGCGTGGCATTGGTATAATGAGCATGTTGGCAAGAAGCAATGTGCGATTGTTGATACCTTCTGGTGAGTGGTGGTATGTAGCTGGGTCGGCAAGATTGATGCTGATTTTTGATTGACTAGGCAAACCGAGACTGGATCGATTGTTGTCACTCCTTTCCCTGGTGCGATTGAGACGAAGCCTGGTTCTGCGACTGTGCCGTTCTTTGGTATCGAGCCTGCTCTCCTCGATCCTGTAACTGGCGAGGTTGGTTTTTTCTTATTATACTGGATCGTCGTGTGTGTTGACGAAAGAAATGATAGGAACTCACTGGTAACAACGTTGAGGGTGTTCTCGTAATCAAGACTCCTTGGCCTTCAATCGCTCGCACAATCTACCAGGATCATAAGCGTTACCTTGAGACCTACATGCAGCCCTACCCTGGTGTGTTTTACACTGGTGATGGCGCTGCCCGCGACGAGCATGGCTACATCTGGATTAAAGGTCGTGTCGACGGTACGTTCACCACAATTTCGCCTAGGCGGGGAAAGTATTGACAATGCCCCTATAGATGTCATCAACGTTTCCGGACACCGTCTCTCGACTGCTGAAATCGAATCTGCGTTGATTATGCACCCCGGTGTTGCAGAAACCGCCGTCATTGGAACTGCAGACGAGTTGACTGGTCAAGCCGTCTACGCTTTCGTCACTTTGAAACCGTATGTCACTCCTAATCCTCTAAACTCGAGCTTTGAGATACTTATGACTATTCGTAGTGAGTTCAAATTCGACCCTAGCGACGAGGATACTCTCGTGAAGGAACTCGTTCTTCAAGTGCGCAAGGTTATTGGACCGTTTGCGGCGCCCAAGAAAATTTATGTCGTTTCGGATCTCCCGAAGACACGTTCTGGGAAGATTATGCGTCGTATTATGCGTAAGATTGTTGCGGGTGAGGGTGACCAGTTGGGTGATTTGAGTACGGTGGCGGAGCCGGGTGTTGTGGATGTTATCAAGAAGAAGGTTGCTGAGAGTGCTTAATATCCTGGTATGTCGTGCGTGAGGCTGTATGATATCCTTTTTCTTTCTTTCTTCTATGTCTGTCGGAATAGTATCTAGTGTATTGCATAGTACTCTTTGTTGTTGGCGTTTTCGGAATCTGGAAACGCAAAAGTGTAACAGGATTGTAGACTATAAAATGATATTATCCCTCTCGTATTTTTACTTCTTGGCACGCGAAAAAGGTCGAGTTTCGGGAATTCTTTACACTCATGAAACACGTTGGGTGGATTCGAGGATAGACCGGGGTAGATAGTGCGTATACACGCGAACAAAAAGACTGGGGGATCAATTGTATGGTTGATTACCCCGCAGACCAAGGTACTCCAAGAAGGGTGCACGTAGCGGTTCAACAGGGGCCGTCAAAGCGGCCTTGAGAGAAGTCAAAGTGATCGTCATACCATCACCTGGGTTAAACCTGTCCCAAATTCAAATATCATCATCAGTCCCCACCCCCACCTTCCCGTCCCCCCCCCCAACCCCTTGGGACTCTATGACAAATCGTAGTTTGGAGTGGGACATACCTCCCTGGAATGAAAAATTCTTTACTCTTCTCCATCCCTTGAGCAAGAGTTTGGTTTTCCGTATTGGTGATGGAGGATTCGAGAGTGGGGACGTCGGATTGTTCTTCCGAGTCGTTGTGTCTGTGGACGTCGCCTATGATTTTCTCGATGGCGTTGTCGAATTCGGGTGTGTTTGGGTTTAGGGTTAGGGTTAGGAGGGATAAGATTTCGTCTTTGATTTTCTACCTCTTCATTAGTACGATTTTCAAAGGAGGAAAGAGAGAAGGCGGGGGGAAGAAACGGACTTGGTGGTCTGCGTCGTCGAATGCGGATAGTTTGGATCCGGTTTCGGGACCGAGGGTTTTGATGTACCATGGGTGGATGAGGATTTGTTCTACGAAGATGTGGCGGGTTAGTTCCCAGAGGAGTTGGAGGATGATTTGGGCTGCTTTGGTTGGGTTGGTGGATTTGAGGAGGACGTATTTGTCGCGGAGGGTGTAGATGATTTGGTGGTCTGCGCGCATGGCTTGAGCGAATGGGGAGGTCATTGTGAGTTACTGGGGGGTGGTTTGGGAGGTGTGTGAGAGAATGGGTGGGTGGGTGGATATATAGACAGGTCTTAGACGGAATTGTGTCATTGTCTGTGGTTCCATGGGGCTCTTGCAGATGTAAAAAGGTTCGCGGGTAGGTTGTGTCTGTTGTCGGTTGTCATTCTGTATGTCAAGTGAAGACCTTGAACGGAATCAAGCACGATGTCGGGTGGAAATGAAATTGGTGAAGAAATTACTTAGGTTTGATGGATTCTCGGAGCGGAACCCGACGGGCCGGCGCTATTATGGGGTTACAACAAAGGAACACTGCTACGAGTCGCATGATCCCGATTCACCGACATGGGTGACATGAGGATCAGATCTTTGTTCCTTCTTCACGAGTCCGAGTCTCGACGCGCCGGTTTCTTTAATCCATACCCAAGGTATGTATACAGCTAACTTCATTTCCATTCGTCGCTGACTGTCTCGTGTGGCCAGGTTGCAACCACTCACTGAGCGCAAACTCGCCGTTTTTTTGTCGCTTTTTCATAGTCATACGTCGTAATTATGGACCCGTCGCCGTTGTCACTATCGTTAGGGACACTTCCGACGGTGTACGCAGAAAACCCGGCTCCTGCGGTTCTGACAAACCCGGACATACTGGAGCTGATACTCGAGAACCTATGCATGGACCGGGTCTGGGAATACCAGGCAGACGAGGTTGTGTTACGGAGGAGGGTACTTGCTGCTGCTGCGTTGACTTGTCGTGCGTGGATGGAACCTGCCCTGGATAGGCTATGGAGGAGTCTGGATAAGCTGTTTCCATTGTTCAAGCTGTTGCCTGCATTTTATCGTAGTGATTCGACTTTTGTGAGTGTCCCCCGTTGGGTTTATTTTTTCATGTTGCGGTTTGGGTTTATTTTTTTTGCGTTGCTGTAGGTTTTGAGGGGTCATGTGAGCGAGGCGGATTGGGAGAGGTTTGATTGGTATGCGAGGAGGGTCAAGTCGTTTTGTTATACGCGCGATCCGGACGCGTTGGATATCGCGATGCATGTGTATTTTCGCATTGCGCAGCTGAGGAAGCAGCCCCTCTTGCCCTCGCTTCGTCACCTCAAGTGCCCACATATTTGCCAGGACGACTTTCTTATATCGTCCATCTGTCTGTTTCTTACGCCGTCACTCAGGGTGCTGGATTTTGAAAAGATTACTGGTGTGGAGGATAAACTTATTGGAACGTTCTTGCATACTTTGTTATGCGAGGGTGCGAGGATTGAGAAGATTGTGCTTGTGGGTGAGGGGCTGACGAAGGATACTTTGGGTTACCTGGGGAGGTGTATGAATTTGAAGACTTTGATTTTGAGCGGGATGGGGAGGTTGATTGATTTGGAGATTGTGAGGAGTTTAGGAAGGATTCCAGGGCTGGAAGAGCTCGAGTTGGATTTGGAGGAGAGTGAGTTGTTGAGTGTGACAGAGTCGGATGTGGTTGCCAGCTCGTTGTCTCCGAGTGGTACGTGGCGGGGTGCAGAAGCAGAGTTTGGATATCGCGAGCTGACGTCGCTCGGGTTT
The DNA here is from genome assembly GCA_018524425.1 of Podaxis sp. AQ795752. Lineage (NCBI taxonomy): Eukaryota > Fungi > Basidiomycota > Agaricomycetes > Agaricales > Agaricaceae > Podaxis > Podaxis sp. AQ795752. The sequence goes on along the minus strand of JAEUWK010000775.1, from coordinate 31,364 downwards.
TTTGCACCGCTATCATTTATCAAGACATTCGTGATGCGAATTGGGACGACGCAGTTGCAGCGTATTGATATGGAGAGTCCGGCTGAAGGTCAGGTGGACCGGAAGGACTTGTTGGTGTGTATCGTGCGGCGATGGAAGAATACCCTGACATATATCCGGATGGTGCACAACCGAGACGACACTTCAGAGGATGACCTCATGCCACCGACGATTACAATGGATACCATCTCGCCGTTGCTCAGGATACCCCAACTTACACATCTTGAGGTGGATGGTTACTCGCTAGAACTCGGAGATCATAACGTCGAGGAGATGGCCAACGCATGGCCGAGAATTCATACCCTGCATTTGCCTTACATGCTCACCGGCACTCCACGGCCGAGCGTCATTTCGCTTCAGACACTATCGAAACGTTGTCCAGAGCTCAGGTGTCTCACCATTCCGCTAGACGCGAGCACATTCACAAGATCGCTAGACACCAGGGTGTCGCTGCACAGGCTGCAGGTGCTCACGGTGGCGAGTCCAGACGTGCCCTGGGAGCTTCGGCTTGTGATGCCAGTTGCACGAGTTATTGATCGCCTGTTTCCATTTTTAACAAAAGTTCGGGCACATTCTGAGGATCGAGACACAGAGGAAGGTCGGTGGCAGCAGGTGGACCAAATGGTGAAGATGTACCAGTCTGTGCGACGCGAGGCGATGGAAATCTATCGACAGGGCTCTATAGACGTTGTTCTCCCCACTCTGAGCCATTTTCCGTTGTAGCAGTAGTTGGTAGTGGTGGTTGCTGTTGTGGACATATATAGCAGTGATGCACGTGACTGTTTTTTCTGTCCCACGGTGCTGGGATGAGGGCTGCTTTGACAACTCTCAGACCGCACACCCCAGTGCTTACTGCTACCGCTCATTCTCTCCTTCACAAAAGACCTCCTGGTCACCACCCCCAACAGCGTACCCGCAGCAAGCGGTCGCCATGAACCGCCTTTCCTCCGCCAACATGAGCCCTCATCAGCGGCTAGAGGCTGCCACTGACCTTACCCAGCTCGCCAACGTCTCTGACGACATCATCGTCGCATGCCTCCGCGAACGCTTCATGTCCGACACCATATATACATCCGTCGGCTCATGCGGTCTCGTTGCCCTCAACCCTCACAAATACGTCTCCTCCAACGCCGATTCCGTCCTCTACAAGTATGCTGCAGAGTATAGGGACACTTCTGAGCACAAGGACAGACTCCCCCCGCACATCTTCCAGCTCGCCAACAATGCCTACTACCACATGCGAAGGACAACCCAAGACCAGACGATTCTCTTCAGGTGTGTGCTCTTTTCTCCCTTGTCTTTGTCAGCCAGTTCCTCGGCCTAACATCCCCTTGTGTTTTTTCCCCCTACCCCTTTTTTTTTTCATCTTCTAGTGGCGAGTCAGGCAGCGGCAAATCCGAGAACCGGCGTCTCGCAATCAAGACCCTCCTCGAACTCAGCGTCAGTAACCCTGGCAAAAAGGGTTCCAAGCTAGCATCCCAGGTTCCCGCGGCAGAATTCGTCATCGAGACCTTTGGTAATGCACGCACGCTGTTCAACCCCAACGCCTCTCGTTTCGGAAAATACACAGAGCTGCAGTTCACCGAGCGTGGACGCCTCTGCGGTATCAAGACACTCGACTATTATCTGGAACGTAACCGTGTTGCCGCCGTACCCTCCGGCGAGCGGAATTTCCATATTTTCTACTACCTCGTTGCTGGGGCTAGTCCCGAGGAGCGCCAACATCTCCATCTACTCGATAAGACTACATATCGGTACCTCGGTCAACGTGGACCCGCTGCTGCACGTTTACTGGCTGGTCGCGATGACGACGCCCTTCGCTTCGATCAACTCAAAGTTGCTCTCAAGACTATTGGCATGTCTAAACGACACGTTGCACAGACATGTCAACTCATCGCCGCCATTCTTCACCTCGGAAACCTCGAGTTCATCATTGACCGACACCGTAACGAGGACGCTGCCGTCGTCCGTAATACGGATGTGTTGGAGGTTGTCTCCGACTTTTTGGGTGTGCCGGCTCCGGCTCTTGAGGCTGCATTGTCGTACAAGACAAAGTTGGTCAAGAAAGAGTTGTGCACGGTCTTCCTTGATCCTGATGGCGCATCTGACAACCGAGATGATCTCGCCAAGACGCTCTATTCACTTTTGTTTGCTTGGCTCAATGAACACATCAATCAACGTTTCTGCAAGGACGATTTCAGCACCTTTATCGGCCTTTTTGATCTTCCGGGCCCGCAGAACATGACTAGCCGACCGAACTCGCTAGACCAGTTCTGTGTCAACTTTGCCAACGAGCGTCTGCAGCATTTTATGCAGAGAAAGCTGTTCGAGAGCCATGTTAATGAGTACAACATCGAGGGCATCTCCCATCTTGTCCCGCAGGTTTCTTACTTTGATAATGCCGAGTGCATCCGACTCTTGCAAAACCAGCCTGGCGGCCTTATCCACATTATGGACGATCAAGCCCGTCGTGTGCCGAAGAAGACTGATCAGACTATGGTCGAAGCGTTCCAAAAGAGGTGGGGAAACCACTCGTCGTTCAAGGCTGGTGCTATCGACCGGTCTGGATTCCCTTCATTCACGATCAACCATTTCAATGGTGCAGTCACGTACTCGTCGGAACACTTCCTCGAGCGTAACCTCGATGCCATCAATCCCGATTTCGTGTCCCTGTTGCGCGGGGCGGGTGATGGTACGGATGGTACTGGCATGGGGTCTATTAATCCATTTGTCAAAGGGTTGTTCTCGAACAAGGCGATTGCGACGCAGGCTCATCCTAGGAATGAGGATACGATTGTGGCGGCGCAACAGGCTGTGAAGCCGATGAGGATGCCGTCGACGAGGAGGAAGAATACGATCAAGCGGGCGCCTGCTGCGAAAGAGAGTGGGTTCCCGGATATTGAGGAGAATGATGATGATGATGTACTTGGTGGTGGAAATACCACACTCACCCACCACCCGTCTGGGTCCAATTCGAGTTCTCCATGCGTCGCGGGCGAGTTCCGGGCTGCTTTGGATACCTTGTTTGAGACGCTGGAGGAGACGCAGACGTGGTATGTGTTTTGTATCAATCCGAATGATTCGCAGTTGCCGAATCAGTTGGAGGGGCGGAGTGTGAAGGGGCAGGTGAGGAGTATTGGGTTGAGCGAGATTGCGAGAAGGTGTGGGACGGTGTTTGAGGTTGGGATGACGCCGGAAGAGTTTTGTGAGAGGTATAGGGAGGGGTTGGATGCGGCTGGGGTTATGGAGGGGGATGGACGGGAGAGGGCTGCGCAGGCTAGGACTGCGTTTGGGCTTGGTGAGAGGGATTTGGTGCTTGGACAGCATAAGGTTCGTTGGGCTATTTTTAGATTTTGTTGCAATTTTTCTGATGACTTTTTTTTTTTTTTTCTGGCGTGTGTAGGTGTTCTTGTCGCAGAAGGCGTTCCATCTCTTCGAGGATCAGTTGCGATCGCGTGATGTAGAGGAGCAGAAGAGGAACCGGATTCGCGATGCGGAGGCTGAAGCTGGTCTCGACCCGAGGGGCATCGGTGATCCTTACGCTCCATATCGCAGCCCTGGTGAAGAACTAGATCCAGGCTGGGGAGGATACAACGATGTGAATGGGTCGAGTCAAGCTCTTCCCCTCGTGGCTCACGCCTCACCTTTCCAGCGTGCCGAAATGTATGATGACGACTTTGACGAGAACAAGTCGTTGCGCAGTGATGACTACGACGGTCGATCTAGGTTCACATCCAATCGTGACGACTCTGTGTCCAACTTTGGGTCAGAGTCGTATGCGCCCTCGAGGAACATGTTCCAAAACACGGATAAGCGCGGGTTGGTGGATAAGGAGGCGTTGGCGGGTGAGATTCAGGAGAACGAGACGACGGAGGTGCTTAAGGAGAGTGCTGCGCGTAGACGATGGGTTGCGCTTTGTTGGTTGCTGACGTGGTGGGTTCCTACGCCGTTGCTCACCTACGTGGGTCGCATGAAACGTATGGACGTGCGCCAGGCGTGGCGGGAGAAGCTTGCGCTGAATTTGTTGATCTGGTTCGTGTGTGGGTGTGCGGTGTTTGTGATTGCGGTGTTGGGGAACCTTATTTGTCCGACGGAGCATGTGTTCAATCGGAGTGAACTGCAGAGTCATGATTCGCAGAATAATCCGAATAATGTGTATACGGCGGTTCGTGGGGAGGTGTTTGATTTGACGCAGGTTGCGGCGACGCATCAGAGGATTGTGCCCGTTGTGCCGATGAAGAGTATTTTGAAGTATGGAGGTGTGATTGCGGATAATTTGTTCCCGGTTCAGGTATGATGTCTTTTAATTTTTGGGTGGGCTGGAAAATGACTTGAGTCTTGTGTATAGGTCTCCGCTTTGTGCAATGGCATCGATGGCAATGTTTCGCCTTATGTTGTCCTCAACTCCGCGAACAACACCGACCCGAATGCTCAGTACCACGACTTCCGCGTGTTCACCAATGACTCGAGGCCCGATTGGTATTTCCAGAGTATGGTTACGATGCGGTATACTGCTCGTGTTGGGTTTGTTGGGTACACGCCAAAGGAGATCAAAAACATGGCCAACTCGGGTAGCTCTGTCGCGGTGTATAATGGACTTGTTTACGATGTCACGACGTACCTCCGCAGTCCTCCTGCTGTTCGTGCTCCCGAAGGCATGCAAGCTCCCCCCACGGATACCAACTTTATGCATGGTGCCGTTTTGGACCTGTTCAAGCTTTATGCGGGTCGGGATATCACGAAGAGACTCGACCAACTCAACGTTGACCGTGCTATCCTCGACCGCCAGAAAGTCTGCCTCCGGAACTTGTTCTTGATTGGCAAAGTCGACAACCGGCAGTCACCACAGTGTCTATTCTCGACGTATATCCTGCTCGCTTTGTCGATTATGATGGTGTCTATCATTGGGTTCAAGTTTATCGCCTCGATCAACTTTGGCGCGGAGAGGGCTCCAGAGGATCATGATAAATTCGTCATTTGCCAGGTGCCTTGTTATACTGAAGGTGATACCTCGCTTCGTCGGACCATCGATTCCCTTGCGCAACTCAAGTATGATGATAAGCGGAAGTTGCTTGTCGTTATTTGTGATGGTATGATTGTCGGTTCGGGCAATGACCGTCCTACACCGAGGATCGTGTTGGATATTCTTGGTGCGGATCCGAATTTGGACCCTGAGCCATTGAGTTTCCAGTCGTTGGGTGAGGGGGCGAAACAGCACAATATGGGCAAGGTGTATTCGGGGTTGTATGAGTGTGCTGGGCATGTCGTTCCGTATTTGGTCATTGTGAAGGTTGGCAAACCGACGGAGAGGACTCGGCCTGGTAATCGTGGAAAGCGTGATTCGCAGATGTTGTTGATGCATTTCTTGAACAAGGTGGGTCGTGTTGTTGTGGTTCGTCGGTTTTTAAGGATTTTTTGTGGCTGATGGGGTTTGTTCGTGCAGGTCCACTTTAATGCGCCGATGAACCCGCTCGAGTTGGAGATGTATCACCAGATCAAGAATGTTATTGGTGTCAATCCGACGTTTTATGAGTACTTGTTCATGGTTGATGCCGATACGACTGTCGATCCCATGTCTGTCAACCGGTTGATATCTGCGTATGTCTTTGCGTCTTCTGGTTCTGCTTTGTATGACTGATGGATCACCGCTTAGAATGATTCACGATAAGAAATTGCTTGGTGTTTGTGGCGAGACGGAGCTTGCCAATGCGAAGCAGTCTTTGATCACCATGATGCAGGTGTGTATAGAATGTTGGGGGGTAATGGTATTTGTGCTCATATACTGCAGGTCTACGAATACTTCATTTCACACCACATGGCCAAGGCTTTCGAATCTCTCTTTGGTTCCGTCACTTGTTTACCCGGTTGTTTCACTTTATACCGTCTACGCACTCCGGATACCCACAAGCCGCTGCTCATCTCCAACCAGATGATCCAAGACTACTCGGAGAACCGTGTTGATACCCTACACATGAAGAACCTTCTGCACCTTGGTGAAGATCGATACCTGACAACGCTACTCCTCAAGCACTTCCCGACGTTCAAAACACAGTTCATCCGAGATGCACATGCATTTACCGTGGCTCCTGATGATTGGAAGGTGTTGCTCTCTCAACGTCGGCGTTGGATCAACTCTACTGTGCATAACCTTGGAGAGCTTATTTTCTTGGACCAACTTTGTGGATTCTGCTGTTTCTCGATGAGGTTTGTGGTTATGATTGATCTCTTGTCGACGATCACGCAGCCGATCACTGTTGCCTATGTGAGTTAATCCAATGCCCTTTGATAGTGTTTGCGTTGGATTGATGATGGCCGCAGATTGTATACCTGATTTACCTTGTCGCTGGAGCTGGAAAGGCGATTCCTACGGTCTCACTCATCATGATCGCCGCCATTTATGGTGTTCAAGCTCTGGTATTCGTGTTGAGAAGAAAGTGGGACATGATTGGCTGGATGATTTTCTATATCATTGCTATTCCTGCATTTTCGTTCTTCCTCCCGCTCTACTCCTTCTGGCGTATGGATGACTTCTCCTGGGGTCAGACTCGTATTGTCTTGGGAGAATCCGGAAAGAAGGTTGTTGTTCATGTGAGTACTGTTGTTTGATCTCCATGTTCGAAGTTGGTGCTGATGAGATTGTTTAGGATGAAGGCAAGTTTGATCCTCGGTCAATTCCCCTCAAGTCATGGAGTGACTACGTGAGCATCATGCTCTTGGTTCCCGCTCTAATAGATTACTAATTTATTTTTAGGAAAATGAGCTTTGGGACAAGGAGTCGAATCACAGCATCGGCTCTTGGGTACCACCGACCAAGGGCAAGATGGATTATGCGGAATCCCGTACTGCTTCTCTTTACGGCCGCGAGACATACTATGAGCCTCGCACGCAATCACCTGCCCCCTCGCAGTTCGCCATGTACCCTCCTCCAGGTTACAACTCTGGTCGGAACACCCCTCAATCACCCTTCCGCCCAATGAGCGAAGCCAATCTACTACATCAACCCGTGCCTTCCCGTCCAGTTACCAATTACCTCGATATGCCGATACCCCTAACGGGAAGCCATGAAGGGTTTGACCTTGGCAGTGGTTCTGGCGGGAACCCGTCGGATGCTGAGATCGAGCGTGCTGTGCAGGACGTACTCCGTATCGCGGATCTTAACACGGTGACGAAGAGGGAGATTAGGCGACAGCTGGAGGAGAGATTTGGCATGGACTTGACTTCACGCAAGGCTACGATTAATGCTGCGATTGATAGGATTCTTTTGAGCCAGGCATAGATTTGATTAGCTGGCTTTGTGGACTCACACTTATTAAAGCTTGTGTACGAACTCTCATTTGGGGACCATCAAGACCAATTTTTTTTTTTTACAAACTCTCTTTATGCCTTGACCCTCCCTTTTTCCCCCTAATAACCTCTTCCTTTATTTTGGAGATCTATTCAGTACGAACATTATTCAAAATTTTGTTATGCTTTTTGTTTGTCGTAGGTCACAACCCACCATACAATATGGACTTGGAATCGGTCATTACTAGTAGTAAAACACCTCACCCCTTTTTCTCGCATATACAACCCCATGCCACTCTCTTGATATGGAGTCCTTTTTTTTTCTCTCTTGCTCTCTTTGGTTGTTGTCTGGGGCTGTTGCTCAATCGCATCGTGTTGTTGAATACACAGTAACATTACAGTATAGACAATTACAGATATATATTCTTCCGTATTTATTTATACTCGCCTGCATTAATTGCGTCAGAGTAGCAGTAGCCCCTCGATTTGTGATGTTCAGACCTTAGTCCTTGGATACGGATAAGGCGAGCTCCACTCCATTTCATTCAAGCGGCTGGAGTGATTATCTCGTCGAAGCTGGAAGACGCGAATCCGGATATAACAATGACCATGAATCATGAAAATCACGGGGGTGGAGGAAGCGAGTATCATACAAAAAGATTTGCATATGTACACAGCAACATTCGAGAAACAACCAAATATGTAAAGTCCGCGGGTAAAAAACAAAAAAAAAAAAAAAGATCAGTCGAAAAACCAAAACCAAAACCAAAACCACCAAAAGTGATGTAATGGATACAAAGAAAAAGAGTTGAGTGCATGACTTTTATTACAAGATTGAAGAAAAGGGTGGAGAGAAAGAGTGAAAAGAAGTATGATACAACCTTTGTACGTAACCAGAGCACCGGGAGCACTCATTCGATAGACAAGTCGTCACGACAAGTAAAAAAAAAAAAAAAAAAAAAAAGCAATGGTTAGAGTTTTTGAACTCCCAAAATCATACGTCTCGCAAATCGATAATCTCGAGCGGCGAGTCCCTCATCTGCACATGTCCCTTATCGGCATCCTACCGACGGGGGCCATCATAAGAAAACGAAATCTATCTCAATGAGTAAAAGAAACAAGACATACGGTATAGATAGGTAAATCCGGATGGGGGTGGAACGCCTCTTTTTCATTACAATCGAGGATGGTTTGAAGACCGGGTGGATCTGTAAGTCTGAATATCCCAAAACTGTCACACAAACACATCAACCAAAAAATTCCGGAAAAGATATCGAAAGAGAGATAATAACGCACTTGGGGCTTGACTTGGGAGCGCACACAACCGCAATCGACTCTGGTAACATTCTCTGGAACCCAGAGTGTGTATGAAGGTCCACAGAAGACATAAAACACGACTGCGAAGGATGTGTATGAATCTACGAAAAATAAAACATCGCCGTCAACAACCCGATCAAACAAGAACAAAACGGATACTCACCCATCCCAACGTAATCAAACTCCTCTCCTCCGTAAAACTCAACACCAACTCTTCCCCATCCATAGAACACATATCACTCGACCCATGCTGCTTCGGAATCAACAACGTCGTAACCACATACTCACTCCTCACCTCCCCACTCCCATTCCCCATCATCATCTTCTTCCCAGAACTACGCCCCCTCGTCGTATTATGCGCATACGAAGGCGGACTCTCCTCACCCGGCCATATCTCCCTCCCAAGCAACAACCCACACGTCTCTCTATTCATCGACGTGTTCAATTTCGCAATCGCCAAAAACCGTGGAAGCGTCTCGCGTGGCAAAACCACAGTTTTGAGTCTTCTTTCTTTCAAAGAGGTTCGCGAGTGCGTAGTCCCATTCTGACATGAATGAGAAGGATGTGGACCAGACGATATAGGAATCTTGCCTCCAGCGGCAAGTGCAGAGAGGGGCGGTGGTGGCATGGGTATATACGGCGGTGCCTTTCCGGGTCCGTTTTTGGGTGGCGAGTGTCGCCCTGGTGGTGGTGGTGGTGGTGGTGGTAGTGGTGCAGGCGAACTATACTTTGATCTTTTCAACTTGCCCATCCCATCCATTATCCGTTGGCCGACCTGCGCTGCCGCAGCCGCAGCAGCCGATTTCGCCGATTCCTGCCCCCCAAATGCCCATCCGGCATTCGCGGTATGTGGGTTATACATATTATTGAAGGACGGCGTGTTGGTGGTATCGTTGAGAGTCATTCGGTCCATAGCCAAAAACATGGAATTATGCGAGGGGTAGTATCCTTGCCGTTGTTGGTGTGGTGTCATGAGAGAGGGGAAAAGTAGACGCGCGTCTTGAGGTGGTGGAGAAGTCGTAGTGACTGGTGCGTATCTGGACAGCGTGTATGATATACCCATCGGAGATCGAGGAGGGAGATCGGAATCCAGAGCCGGAGCGGAAAGAGGGTCACGGAACAGGTGGATAGGAGGGAACGGAAGGACGGAGACGGAAATTATAGAGACAAAGGAGCAGATCACGTTAACTATAAGTATGACCAATATAAACAAGAAAACGAAGCCAGTTGTACGTACCCACGCAGTGTCGCCCTTGTAGGCGTTCGATGCAAATCGGCAGGATTAGAGCCAGGGAATAAAAGCCCAGCCGGCGATGGTTCATTTCCGGGTGTTGATTGCATATGACTTGGTGGGGGTGCACGGACAGGCGTGACTGGTGGTGGCGGTACATCCGTAGCTGCGGCAGGAGGGGGATGCGTCACAGGCGGTTGTGGCATTGGCATGGGCGGAGGAGGCGGTGGTGGCTGCTGCGAATGGTAGAATGAGGAAGCTGGCGTAGTCGCAGCTGATGATGACTGGGTGTGTGGGAACATGGGTGATGATCCGTTTGTGGCAACGGAACTTGCAGAGGAGTGTGTTGAGAGGGATTGTCCTTGGGTCTGCGGACCATGAGAAAGGGAATTGTTTACTGCGATGGCTTGGCGGATCTGGCGAGCTTCTGCGTCTGCCTCTTGTAGTCTCCTAGCGATGCCTTCCTGCTCCATTCGTCTTTTCTCCTCCTTTTCGCGTTTTCTTGCCATTGAGTCCGCTCCTGCATCAGTGGAACCAGGCATCACTACTATCGTGCTCTGTGATCCGTGCGCGTGTAACTGATTCGTAGGACGGGAGAACGAGTAGTCTGGGGCAGGGGAACTGTATACTGGGGCTCCGGCAGCTTGCCTCGCCGCACTGATGGCATCTTCCTTCCGTCGATCGAGGGGTGGATGATGCTGGGATTGGTATGAGTGATGGCGAGCGGGCTGTCGCTGAGCCCGAAGTTCATCGTCCCGTCTCTGGATCTCTTCACGGTGCTGTCTCCGTCGAGCAGCTTCATCTGCTAAAGCTATTTCCTGATCTTGTTCCCGCTGTTCCTGCTGCCGATCGAGCTCGTCGAGGGGAACAAGTGGTTCGTCTGGGTGCGCCGCACGCCATTCGTTAAACCGGCTAACAAGGATGGGCTTAATTTGACTCATATTATCGAGTATGTCTTGCCCGTTCTGAGGACTAGGTCAGAGGAGAGGAGGCATTGTAAAAAGAGAAAAGGCGAACCAGTCCAAGGTTATGTCGCTGAACTTCATTGAGGGCAGTGTTGTAGTTTGGATGGGTGGGGAGCTTGTCGAGAGCAATCATTGCAGCTCTGGCAAAGTACATGAAAGCATTTTCAAGGTCGCCTGCGTCGTAATAGCCTCTGGCCTGGTTGCGAGAGCGCTCCGCCATGCGGAGGCAGTGCTTGAACTCGCGTGAGGGATCCCAGTCAATGTCCATCGCCTTTTCCGCGAGCTCGCGTATCGAGGCAGGCCGTCGCTGCTGCTGCTGCTGCTGCCGACTGCCAGCGTCTACAGCATTGTTTTCGTCGCGGGAGCGTCGATGGCTCATGGGCGATGGAGACAGAAACGATAATTCCAGTTAATACCTCTTAATTATATATCACAGCACGTGACTCAACCACCCACCACTCCATTATCGGCCTAACAAAGACTCTCGTTTTCCGTTCGCCGCCACAAAACATGCTTATCTGCACTCAACGGACGATCCGACAGACGTGCTCGGCGTCAGATATGCACAGCCCCGGCCAAAGTCGCAGCTCAGCCCACTTTTAGGCTCCCATCATGTTACGGGCTATTTATAGGCGCATTCCCACTGCCATGCAGTCTTGGTGGTTCAATGGCTGTTGAACGGACAATTGGCTCACTGGACTCCCTTCCCACATTGTGCTCTCGTAGCTACATGACCAACAACTCCTTCTGTTCTACACACTCTCACTCTCTACCGTGCTAAAATCCCCCACGGTCCCAGACCGCCACTACATCACTTGAGTGTTCGGCAAGTGGGTCCCCTCATCATCTCATCATACCCAGAGTTAACTTGGACCTCAAAGATAGATAGTGGCGCTACCCGCACCACGTTACTTATAGCCTGCTGGCTGGGCACTCTGTATTTCCTTTCATTCCAATGAGTCACCCATATAGCGGCGCTGCGGGTTACATCTATGCCAACGAAGTACGTATCACAATTGTACCGCGATACTGAGATGATGGACTAGCACGATAGTATCGGACGCCTTCCGAACATGGAGGGAAGCATCACAGCAACGTTGCAAACGGGTATAATAAAGCACCTGTGCGTGTCGCTCGTACCGCTCCACAAATCCAAGTAGTATTCACCAATGACTAACAGTTGAAGCAACTACACAACCGCTACCGATGTGCAGGTCCGCCGGAACAACACCTCGAGATCGATCTCCGGGTTAAAAGTGCGCCCGCTCCGCCAGTATCAGAGGTAAAGTACCTTGACGACGCGACGCGAATCGGACTAGGACACAGGCAGAGATGGAGACAAGGCTTGACCTCGGTGTGTACCACTCTCTCCCTATTCATCATTCACTCAATACCCATCACTCTATCAACTCAACCAACAGCCACCAACTACGACAACAATTGCATTCTCACCTTCAAGCCATACCTCCTCCCTCCCAAGCCACGCCAAAAGCAGAACATCTTACGCCCACTCTCACTCATACTCCCATTCCCATTCCCATTCCCACTCCCACTCCTCAGGCAAACCTCAAGCTTTCACCTCCACATCCTCCTCCGACCCATTCGCCCATCACCCCTACACTTCCAAAACCTCCAACACCCCAACCCCCAACCAACCCCCCAACCACAAAGATCGAGCCAAACCCCCGCATCCAAAACCAAACCCACTCAACCTCAAATTAAAACCCAAATTCAAACTCACCCTTCCCAACCCCTTCCGCCTATCCTCACTACACTCACCATGGCATCCACGCTCCCACCTCCCCACCACTAAACCACTTTCACCAACAACCAACACCTCCATGTGGCGCTGGTCCTCCACATCTCCCCTATCACCAAAATTACCAAAATCACCTAAATCAGCTCTGACTCGGTGGTTCTCTATTACTCGGAGCTCAAAGTCCACGTCCAAGCCAATCGTGCGGTCACCTACGCGGAAAGACGAAGAAGGTACGAGGAGGGGTAAGAGTTCACGGTTTACTCGTGCGGTGCCTGAGAATATGGGGATTGGTACTGGGAGGCGAGCAGAGAAGGATTTGAATTTCTCTATGGTTGTCTGATTGACACCTGAGCCTGATTCTTCCTCTCGGGTTGGTGCTTCTTTCGTTCAGTTTTGTTCGTTCGGTTTGGTTCGTGGACTTGGTTTAAGCTTTCGCTTCGTTGTATTTATTATCGGACTAGTTATCGCAGTGCGTAATGTATTTATTTCCACTATACTATCAATCCGAAATCACCCATCCTCGATGCACGAAAAAAAACATATGAGGCTTTTACATAGAAACCAGAAACCATAACAATCACAAGACACCAATACAGTCCCGCCATTCACACCCCTCCACCACTCTTCTCAACCGGAATAACCCTCCTATCCTTCCCTCCCTTCCCACCACCAACACCAACAACCTCCGCCGGCGAAACAATAACCTCCCTCAACCCTCCACACACCTCCAAAAACTCTTCCCAATCCAAATCCTCCCGCCCCGTAAACCCAGCCTCCTCAAGCACACACTCCAACTCCTTCCTCGTCACCTCCTCATACCCCACCACCTGCTTCACAACATCCAAAATCTCACCCGTCCGAACCTTTCCCTTCGTCTCCCGCTGCATCGGGCTAGCAGAAGTCCCAACGTCCAAAGCAAAAGTGGCATGTTTATCAAACGCACTCTTCAACCCTCCAACCTCGCCCACACCAAACTTTGCCCTTCCAAGCACTCTCACCCCGTCCCCTGCTACACCAGCGCCGGAACCACTCAACGCCATATTCAGCGTCTTCCCGACTAACCCACAAACCCCCCGTATCCCCCTCTCAGTCCATTCAATCCACCCCTTTGGTTGTATCCGTTCTTTAACCCACTTCACCCCTTTATCAACCTTCACTACCCCTTCCCCGTCCCGGTTCCTCCTTCCGTTGACCTCGTCTGTATCAACAACGTATCTCTCGTCCAAACCCATACTCCCCACTAAAAACTCCACGGCATCGCGGATCTGTTTGTTCCTCTCGGAACGGGACCAATCAAGCTCCTCCGACATGATATCAATCACGCGCGGGAGTGCTTCAAGTGCCGCACGAGCATTGAGGAAAGATAAACGTGTACGACGCGCGAGGATGTCGATTGCCGTGAGTGCATATTCATATTTCGTCGCATACCGCACTTCAGCTTCTATAACTGTCGCGGTTGTCACATAGCAACTCTTGGTGAGAGAAAAAGCAAAACGCACATGGATATTGGGAAACAAGTCTCTTCCCATGCAGAGGCCAATTCCCTCCCGTTGGTTCTGCCAACGCACACACCGTCCACGCACGATCGCCATAATTCTCCGAAAGATGCTTCGCCACATCCGTCTCCAATCCATACTACCCCATACCATCAACCTCAATCAAAAAAAAAATAAAAACCACAAACACTCACAGTCTGAATCAACCCAATAAACATATTCCTACTCCACCCCTCACTCCCAACCAACCTCAACCGTTCCGTAACACACCCACTCCTAACCTTCCCCTCCAACCCAAACACCTCAACAGCCCTATCAACAGTCTCCTCCGCCATAGCCCTATAAGTCGTCCACTTCCCTCCAGCAATCGTCACCAACCCACTCTCACTCACATAAATCATATGATTCCTCACAAGTCCCTCCGTACTACTCGCACCCGGGTTCCTCACAAGTGGCCGAAGGCCACTCCACGCACTCAAAACATCCCCACGACGCACTTTGATATCGGGTGAGAGATACGAACGTATTTCGTCCAAGACCCAACGGATGTCTTCTTCGTTTGCGTGTGGGTTGCGAGTGACGGATGCTGGGGAGTCGGTTGTGCCTGCTATGGTGTTGCCTTGCCAGGGAAGGAAGAATATAACGCGGCCATCGGAGGTTGCTGGGTCTAGTAACCCCATTTTACGAGGGGAGTAGTAGTTTGGGAGGGTTATGTGGATTCCGGAAGATGGTTGGACTATGGGTTTGTGTGAAGGGTTGTCGAGTGTGAGGAGCGTGTCTGTGAAAGGTCCAGTGGCGTTGATTATGCCCTGATAGAAAGGTGAGTGAGTGGGAGGGTGAGGAAAAGGAGGAACGTACCTTTGCACGAACGTTCCATTCTTTGCCAGTGAGGTTATCGCGAACGCTAGCACCTGTAAGTTTCCCACCAGCGTCTTTATGCAGGCGGGTTACTTCACAATAGTTCGCGACTGCAGCACCATGTTTGACCGCACTCATTATGAGGGCGATGTTCATCCTCGAGTCATTATGTTGTCCTGCATGCCTTCAGATTTTACAGTCATGAAAAGCATCATGTCACATACCATCGTAATAGACAACAGCACCGACAAGTCCCTCACTCTTCAACATTGGAAATGTCTCGAGTGCTTTACCCTTACTCATCACATACGACGTCTCCATATTCTCCTTTCCCGCGAGAATATCATAAAGCTTGCACCCGGCCAGGTAATACGGGACCTGCCAATACTTGTACACCGGTAACATAATCGGCAACATGTTCGATAAATACGGTGCCGTTTGCAGAAAGATGCGTCGTTCATGAAGCGCCTCGCGTACGAGTTTATACTGGTCATAGTCGAGTTCCAAAACCGCTTTTTGGAGATACCGCACCCCTCCATGAACGAGCTTTGTCGATTTAGACGACGTACCTACACAACGCCAAAAATGACATACCGATCAGCTTGAACCCCACTCACCGGTTACTGATCACCCAGACTCACCAGCAGCGAAATCATCCCTCTCAACCAAAGCAACTTTCAAACCCCTACTCGCAGCATCAACAGCAACACCCGCACCCGTCGCACCACCTCCTACAATCAACAAATCAAACTCCTCGCCAGGTTTTTCATCCGACTTTCTTAAAGTTTCAAGCATTTCGGCACGAGAGGGTGGAGTCCATGGTGGTGGTGGACGTCTTGTCTCCCTTGTACTGGAAGGATACGCGGGGCCGGAGTTGAGATACCAGTAGAACCCGCCTGTTGTGAGTGCAGTGCTACCCGTTGCATAGGCTAGTGTACGCCGCGAAAAGAGTCGACGAAGAACGGCCATTGGGGTTTAAAGTGGAATGTAGTTATGGCGGGTTGTGGTAAGGTTGCAACAGTCCAGACTCTGATTAACCAGATCAGCCAGACGGAGTAGGTGCTCCTGTGAATGTGTACAAGAGGTATGAACGTGCACGGTCGGTCGCACACAAGATGTTCTTCTGTTAAACTGAGCCAAGTCCACGCACGTTCACCAGTCGAGTAACACAAAAACGTACCCCAAAGCACTGGGCTACGAGCAGGTGCTTGGCATGCGACACCACGATGTAAAGTCCCGAAGCAAAAGCGGGAAAGGATTGGATTGGACTCGCATGGTTGCTCCGCTGAATTTATCTCACAATGATGACAGAAAGTGTTGGCTACCTCGGCCCGGATCACCTGGCACGGGCCTCCTCAAGCCGGCCAAGGGACAAATCCACTGGCACATGGTTGATAGGTTGATAGGGTGTCAGACCTCGACGTCATCATCGTGAACAACTTTGTGCCAGTGGGTTTGCTACATTATTGGATGACTTGCCGAGGGCCATTTACATAGAGCAATCTGGACAACCAAATTATCCCAGGTGGCCAGCGGACACGAATTTGAAATAGGGGAAAGGGGGGGGTGTTATCCAGACTCTCCCAGATGGCGAAATCTGGACACGCCTCCCCGATCTCCTTCCAAATTCCAAACTGTCCTAAACCCCCCCGCGACCTGTGTTTTAGGTAGTCGCAAATCCGTGGCGTTCTGTATTATGCACCCATGCTTTAAAACCAGAAATTATTAAGATCACAGTCGTAATGAACGACCTATCATTCCGCTGCTGAAATGGTCTCCTACTATTGCGTGACTCCGACGATAATCACAGCCAAATCACAAGAGATAGAGTCTAGGTGACTTGCGGTGGCAGTTTCAGGCTTTACGGGCCTTGGTATAGGCATGAATGAGGACTATCAGTATTGTGGCAGCAGCGCCACTTCATCCTCTTCACTGGCACGGATAATTCTTGTCAAAAGTTACTCGAGCATAGACCATAGTCAAAAATGAGGTGTCTGTCGTATGATACGTGATCCGACAGCACCCAGAAACTTAGTGGTCGCTACAGGAGTTGAACTTTGCCCTGATTCTCCCAGAATCAAACTTAAAAAATTATCGAAGTTAGAACCAATCCAGGCACGAGAAAAGGAGCAGGGTCCCGACAGAGTTCCTTGGCCTTCCGGATCAATTATTCATTTCTTCGCCTTGTTCATGTAAACAAGCACACGGGATATCTTGTGTTTTCGCTTCCGCGGTTTATCTATAACTTGCTCCTCTCTCCTATAAACGAACAGTCCGTGTTGTAATATTGTACCGGGTCCGAATGCAATCATAAAAAAGAATGGCTACACTCCTTGGAAGCACCGCAGTTACTTGTCGGTCCAAAAGAAACAAATCTTGAAAAAAAAACATCAGGGATATATACACAAATAATCTACTTCCATGCAACACGCAAACGTCAAGTTGGATATCACCTAATAGAACTGGTACACACTACACTATACACGCAGAAGTACAGGATATCACCAAGCACAGTAGAAAATCAACTTGATTACCTTCTATGCGAAAACCGAATGCATGACCCGATTGGACAGCGAGAGCTGACGAACAAGGCCGGGACCTCAAAACAACCTCTTCGTAGGGTACAGGGACTTGGATGCGACTCGACTCACTCCGATTCGTGGTGCCCGCACAAACAAATGCAATATGAGGGGGGGGGGACCTAGCACTTGATGAAATTCCCAACGATCATGCTCGGGATGCCCCACTTGTCCCTTCGAATAGTGAACGAGAAACAACAATTAATAAATCCCTCTTCCATCGGTTGATCGTCCTTTCCTTGGTCCTTTTGGTCTTTCTGTGAGTCTTTTGTTGGCGAAGTAGTACCAGACGCAGGATTCGGATTGAGAACGGGCTTGTAGCGAAGGACGCACGACGTCAAGACTGCCTTTTGGCCTGAATCAAAAGCCACGTGTCCGTATTTCTATCGAGATTTAGATGAATTAATAAAGTCATCACGCGGAGGAAGAGAAAGAGAAAGGCCAGGTGTTGTGAACCATTGGGCGGCAACTCTAGAACTCACCTCCCAGTAGTTTACTGCAGATTCCTCCGCCATGAGTTCATAGATGCATAATCGACCCTGTTAAAATCAAGGGATGGGTGATTAGCTGGCGTCAATGATGGGGGTATGACATCCACATCTGGTTGCACTGACATCACGCAACATATATCCATCAACCCCTACAAGCTCGCTAAACTCCCTGTTGCCTTTATATATCTCGCCTGTCCGCCGCCAAAGACACGCTGGCACTCCCATCGCGGAAAAGACTCGATCATAATCAAGCAGCATGCGTTCGAATGCTTCTTCAATGAAAACTAGGTCCTGAAGGCTATTTCTCAACTCCAACAAGAGTGGGGGAAAACAACGAATCATATTACCAGGTCACGTAATGACTGAGCAATCGCCTGGAAAATCATGACATTGTCAGATGTGCCTGATGGTGGCTCATGACCGGCGTACCCTGAACTTCGGTCTCAACACAGAGAGCGGCTGGAGGATTTGCTGTTTCGATTCCTGCGAAACGCTTGCGAGGCATGGTAAAAAACGGACAGAGGCCAAAAGACGATAAGTACTCACTTGCTATCCATCCATTTCGACAAACGGGCATAACCCTTCACATAATTATATGGCTTCAACAATCCAGCCTCGTATTTACTCCTGATGACCCGGTTGAGCCGTTCATCCCTGGAACCGGATTCTTGGTCTGCAGCTGTCAACAAGAATTTTTCTGTCTTGGTTGCTGATGGAAGAATGGCTTCTGTGGGTGATTTTTCCTCGCCGTTGGTATCGACAGAGGTAATGGCCGACGTCTGGGTCGTGGTACTGGTATTCTGTGTAACTGCAATAGCCGATGTGGTTGTAGTGGTTGTAGTGGTTGTAGTCGTAGTACCATTCGACCCAAATGACGTCGATGACATGAGCGCGGGCGTTACTGTAGGTGGAGTGAAGAACGTTCCATCATCCAGAGTCTCTAGGAAATCACTGCACTAGATGAGCATAGATACACGCATGTGGTCACACGAGGGGACGTACGTGAGGACAGAAAATTCATTTCCTAACGTTTCTGGTTGATACAAGAAATTGGTTTGTGGTACTGGTAGTGGCCACGTATTGGTCGTTGGCGTTGGACCTTGATAAACTTGCACTACCAAAGAACACAAGTCAACCGCAAGTCCAGCCAAACATAATGTGGCCCTACCCGGTGCAAACGTCCCCGTCATCCCAACATTAGCAGGACTTGCAGGTGTTGCAGGAGGCTTGTCCGACGGCTTCGGTCTCCTTTCATCATGACAGAGATGACCAATCTCTCGTTTGATACTAGCATACACCACACGATGGGCGCATGCATCCAAAAATCATCATCGAGTACTCACCAACGCTGACAAGGTCTCCCTTCATCACATGTCATATGGCTTCTCCTACAATACAAGCACGCATGATTAACTTTTCTCCTCTTGGTTGTCTTCTTTTTCTTCCCAGCGTCATCGTCAACTTGTGAAGAGCCGTTGGTGCCATTAGTATTTGTATTCGTGTTGGTGGTCGCAGTGCCCCCTGTAGACTCTGCGGGGGTGGCAGTGGCCGATGTCGACGTAGAGGATGTAGCCTGAGCCTGCATTGAGTCTGTGAACGTAGTGGCGAGCGTTGACGTCAACACAAACTCGGTTAGCGATGACGACGAAGACTGTTGTCGCTGTTGATGATGGCGAGCGGGGTAAGGTGCGCGACAAAACACACAATCAATTCAAGGGCCGGGGACCCCGGTCACCGACCTCAGTTTAAAATATGACAACAATCACACACATATAGAAGCCCATGCAAGTGCAATTACACTCGCCGCATTGCGATTATCGTACAACGAAAGGTACTCATAGAAATACAGCAACATTACCAGGAAACAGAAAAAGAAGCAAAAAAAGGTATATAGGGTGAGGGTAGGGGGGGGAGAAACGGTATGTGTCCGAGTGGGATAACCAGATAATTGTGCGTTCAGCGCAGTCTAGAAAATCTTCAACATCCCTCCGAATATTTTTATTTGAGAATCGCAAGGGCGGCAGCAACGTAACGCGACACGCGGGCACGGAAGCCCACATTGCGCTTTGCTTGTTTGATTGGTGTGGGGTCCTTTGCCTTGATCGTACTTGTCGTGCTGACGCTGGCGTCGGTCGAATCCTGGACGGCCTTTGGCGTCTCGGTAATTGTGGGCGTGGTAGATTCCTCGTCACTTTGATGCTCTTTGAACCACTAATATGACGCATAGTCGGCCAACTAAACTTCGCTGTCGGGTGGATTCAGAAACTTACCTTGACCAGGAATTTAGCAGACTCCTTGGGGTACCTCTTCTGGGTTTCGTAATCAACATAGGTGATACCGAAGCGGGTGACATATCCGTCGGCCCTGACAATCGCCTGAGCCTCGTAGCTCCTTCCGAGATATAGGCGGAATAATCTTACCACTCGAAGTTGTCCAATAGACCTATAGATTGATATGTCTGTTAGCAGCCATCCCAAGGGCTTGGAAGCGATAGGAACGACTCACTCCATGGGAAATAAGCCTTCACATCCACGCCATCTTCGTGGATAGCGGCAAGAAGAGCGGCGGTCGTTCCTCGGAAGTAGTTGACACGGTCAGTGTCAACCAAGGCTTGTTCTCTCGGAATAAAATTTTCGTCCTTGACGGCGAAACCGTTTTCAGTCACACTATAAATGCTATAAGGCGGAGATCAAGACGGAGAAATATATCGACTTACTAGATGGGGTGTTTGTAACGCTGAACGACAAAAGAACAAGGGTCAACACCTGAGGAAACCAAATGCGAAAAGAAGCTGGTACCTTGTACAAGTAATTGAGGAGCTAAAATGGCCAGGTCAGCTTCTTCGAGGACACCTTGGCAGGATGAATTGCTTACAGCACGGAATCCATCAGGATCTTAAGGGACCCATTCAGTGAATCTATAGCGATGACTGATAGAAGCCACTTACAATCTTGCAACCATGCGCAGTGGGCTAAACCAGCCGTGAGTCTGGATATAAGCGGATACTACCTGATAGGCAACAAACCTTGGGTACCAAGTTGGGTTCCATCGGGTCGAGTGAAGGTGTAATCCACCAAACCCTGGAATTCATCATCACCACCAGCGCCTGCGAAGTACTAATCAGAATGTGAAGCCACCAGGCAGTAGTCTTTTAGCACTCACGGCAAAGGTTGGTGGTGTAGGTGTTCATGCCATAGAAGTCAGAAGATCCCTTGACGATCTTCCACTCGTCCTCGGTGAGATCAGGAAGTCGGTCACCAAGGACCTCGCGCATGTATGGAGGATAGAATCCAAGGTAGACAGGGTCCTAATACACGTCGCAGAGAGTCAGCTCCACTCGCCGACAACGAAGAAAAGGCGAACACGTACAGCATACCAACCTGAATAAGGAGTACAGGCGAGTTATCGGAGAAAAATTAAATACTTGCTTGTCAGACATACACGGACATAGAAAGGTATGGAGCCGACACACCAATAGCGAAGTCAAGCGCGTGTTGGGCAGCATCAATGTCTATTCAGTCAGAATATTCATCAGGTCTTCTGCTCTCGGCATTCGTAGTGGCTCAACTCACTTTCTTGGTTATCATCATACGGCATAGCCCAGTCACCGTTCAATGTAATGCCAATCTGACCCTTCTGTTGGGGCTTGAAGTCCTCACGGTAGGCCTTTACAGCATGTGCATGAGCAAGGATCAAGTTACGTCCAACACTGCAAACAGCCGAATGTCAGTTCCCAAAGTAACGACACAGTCGGAGACATGCGCAGGTTGAACGGTCAAACGTATTCACCGAGGATAGAACGACTTACATCCAAGGCTCGGTAGAGGAGTCACCTTCCGGCGAGCGTGTGCGGTCGCTTGACCGCCCAGGGGCGAAGACGCCTCGACCGTAGCCTAAGATAGCTACACACCACGGCTCGTTGAGCGTAAGCCTATAGGACAAACCTTCGGTCATCAACGGAGAAACTGTGACGACTACCATGGACGTACCAGTACTTCACGCGATCACCGAATGCTTCGAAGCAGACCTGTGAAAATGAAGAATGCCGGCGTCAAAACCCGCGCTTATTTTGGGAATGACCTCGTAATAATACACACTCGAGCGTAGCGGGTGTAATCTTGGACAATCTCATCCTTATTAAGCCACCCACCGTACCTGTCGTGGAGGGCTTGAGGAAGATCCCAGTGGTAAAGGGTCTGATGTCATACTTGAGCGATAATATCAATGGACGAAGAATGCACCCACATACCACGAAAGGAGTGATGCCATGCTTAATGAGCTCGTCAATGAAGTTGGAGTAGAACTCAATACCCTTGGGGTTGACGGGGTCATCACGGCCACCAAGGGGGATGATGCGTGCCCACGCGATCGAGAAACGGTAGGACTTGACACCGTACGATGCCAACAACGCAATATCCTCCTTCCACAGCCTGTATGAATCCGTCGCAACATCTCCATTCTTTCCATCCAGAGTTTTCCCTGGAGTCCTCGCAAAATCATCCCATATCGACTTTCCACGTCCATCCACATCACAAGAGCCTTCAGTCTGGAACGCAGCTAGAGGGAAGATAGTCAACATCCATGTTCCAAAGTTTAAAAGTGCTTAAAACTGAAAAAGGGCAGTAGAGCAACCTTCGAACCAAGAGCAGATGCCATGAAAGCGGGAGAAGAACTGACCTGTGGCGAAACCCCACAAGAAGTCTTTGGGTAATTTCGAGGTGTTAGGAGCGGCCATGATCGTCGACAACTTAAGGTGAGAGGACCGGAAGTTGGCAAACAAAACATGATGAAAACGTCGTCCTCTTAAACCAAACCCAATCCCCCGATATCATTCAGCTCCTTGGGATTTCATTCGGATGGTGCCCGAGGATATTCCGTCGGCTGGAAAGCGTCAGCGAGGCTTCCAACAACAAGCCTTTCGTCTTTCAGGTGCGATTCCTAAAGCGTCGTTGTCGTTTATGGTAGACATAGTTACTCCGTTCATGGAAAATTCGGATTGTTACCCGGAATTTGTGGTGAAAGAAGGAGATCTGAGTTCTTTGCCCACAATGACAGGTAGGAAGGACCAGAAAGTCATCAGTGTCCTGTCCGGAGGATTGTCGGAACGCGCGTGACGGTCACTTTTCCCAACCAAGTTCGTGAATGATCCCACCGATTTGTACATGTGCTAGCTCCATAAATCCCCTAAATATTATCGGACACCTGCCAACAACCTCTCTGTCTTCCACCTTTGACAAACACCATGTCTGACGTTCCAGGTATCGCCCTTCTCGGTGCTGGCATTTTTGCAAAGGAGGGTTAGTACGAAACATTTCCGCTGGATTTCACGTATAAATTACCCCCATCCTATGATTTTCCCATCTGCATACTCTATCGTATTATATCCGATTATTAACCACATATATCCACATTCACCAGCACACCTTCCTGCACTCGCTGCCCTCGGAAGCTCAGCTCCACCACTCAAGGCCGTCTATTCACGCTCCGAGAAGAGTTCCCGAGATCTCGCTCAAACCGCCACAAGGATCTTGAACTTGCAAGTACCACCATCAGTCTATCATGATGGAGATGGATCGACAAGCCTTGATGTTCTGCTTTCACGAAATGACATTGCAGCAGTTATCATAGTTTTACCCATCACGACCCAGCCCTCTATCATCCTCAAGGCCCTAGCTGCAGGGAAGCATGTCATTAGCGAGAAGCCCGTGGCTCCCGACGTCCAGACAGGCCTGAAACTGATTGCGGATTACAACAACAACTATAAGCCGAAGGGCTTGATCTGGCGGGTCGCGGAGAACTTTGAAGCGGAGCCCGGTTTCCAAGCGGCTGCTGAGGCCATTCGTGCTGGGAAGATTGGACAAGTGCATTCCTTCAAGGCCGTCGTCATCAACTACATGGACAAAGAATCAAAGTGGTATAATACCCCATGGCGCACGATCCCTGATGTGGGTACCACCATGGAGTCTACTCACCGATGGTATTCCTCATTAACCCGACTTTTTTACAGTATCAAGGTGGATTCCTAGTATGTCCCGTCCCCCACGTCATCATGTATGTGAACTTGATATTATTTGCGCCTCCTTCAGCTTGATGGTGGAGTGGTAAGGTTTCAACCACATGTTTATCATTACCCATTTCTGATATCCTCATCTGGATCCATAGCACACCATTGCCGCGCTTCGAGTGATGCTTCCTCACCCTCTCACGCATCTTTCGGGATTTGCTTCTCTCAACAAAGACTATCTCGCTCCCCATGATACCATTCACACTATTGTCCGAGCAGGACCCCAGATCCATGGCACAGCAGATCTGACATGGGCTTCTCCAACCAGGTCCCGTCCTGCTATTGACGGATTCATCATCACTGGCTCAAATGGCTGGTTGTCTGTGAATCATGTCTCCAAACCAGGAATCCATGGACCCGTCATTCGTGTCGCCATACATTCAGTTACCAAACTGGAAGGCGAGGCAGAGGGGAAGGAAGAAATCATAGAGGAGCCTTCAGTTGGCGTCCAGGCCGAACTAGCCAGTTTCTTTGCTGTTATCAAAGGTCGAGACGATAATAAAGGTTTGGGTGATCCACTTGCTGCGCTTGGCGATGTTGCGTTCTTCCAAGCTGCTTTGAACAGCGGAGGTAACCTCGTCGACTTGACGCAGTTGATGAATCAATCTTAGTATGTCAGTATTTATTTTTCCGAGAATATATCATTATATAGCTGCTTTAACGCCAAGAGCAGTATGAGGAAGCTGCTAGGCTTCCCTGAAAAACCCAGATCCCATGTTGTAGTGAAAAATCCGTCAACACTCCTTCAAGCACACGCAGACACTATGCGTGATACAGGCTGACAGGCTCAGCTTGGAATATACCCGAAACCCATAACGGCAGCCTGGGTGTAGTTTTAGCGATTTTAGATATACAATATAGATCTGATCCGAACTCGCGGGATTACTCCGGTGGAAAAAAGGACATGAGAACGGACCGCCAAATCTGTCTGGCATCTCCTTTCGGCGCGACTGCGGTCTTGCGCATCGGAAACTCGATTTGATACCTCAAAGAGGCTCAGTATCGCAATCAACCCATTGCAGTATACGGGTATCTTCAGGCACCCAATACTTCAAGTTTCCATCAGTCCGAACGGAACCAACGTGTCTTGCACATCCGATCATCCATCCACGAGCTTGGACCTCAAGCTTCACGGTCAGCCAGCCGCCAGCGAGTGCACCAACTATTGTTGTACTGTTGTCTGCTCGGCGAAAATTCATCATGATACTGCGCTTCAAGACGTGGATAAGTATAACCCCCAATGTCTTTTACGCATGACCTCTGCGTGACGGGTGATGTGCCCACACCCAGGCCCAACACCGCGAGACCACCGCCTGGACGTCATGCAATCCCTACGTGATGACAGCTCCTTCTCAGGGGGAATTTTCGTCGAGTAGTCTGGTCTCTTCAAGAATTTTCAGATGAACTTCTCCTGCTTCCAGTCAGCAACTCGTCCTAATATGATCAACGACGGCCCACGCTCTCTACATCCGCGTGAGAGCTTGTGGGTACAAGAAATCGAAGTCGAACCGACCTTGAGTAGCTGCAGCATGCTACAGCCTCGAGAACACTGGTACCTCTACCTTCATTGCATAGATACCATTCAAAGACCGTGCAAGACTGGTTCTGACATCAAGCATTGCTCAATCTATAGATCAGGGATGGGGTTATGGAACAGGGCCTACGCTTCCCCGATAACGTCTAAAGGATAAGAGCAGGAAACGATGTCCTGGAACAAAAATAGAGCGTTCGAGGAAACCATTCCTCGGTGCGGTAGGATCCCCGATATCACCCACGCGCTTCGAACAGAACTCTGCTCAATAGTACCATGACGATACGTAGTCATGTGGGGCTGATATTAGACTTATCGAGGCTGCAGTGTGCAACTGTCTAGACACTAGACACGGATAGCATTGTTTGGTATGTACACCCGGAGCATTTGAGACCTCCCTGTTATGAGGCTGCGATGCAGATTTCCTCATAGCGTTGCTCCCGCCGAGCTCTGGACGTTCATTGTATCACATCAAGGCTGATGAACGCGCGAATTGATAGCAGCAGTCCACTTGTTGGCTTGTCAAAAGCCAGCCTCAGGATATACATGAATTTTAAACATCTCCTGCATATTCTGGTCAACAAGAACCCTGTTTCTTCGACCAATCATCTATGTACCTAGTCTTTTCTAAACCATGGGACTGGGAAGGGGCCCTATATGTGTTATAAGGATAACAACGCATGTATGAGCTCGATCACCAGGGTTCTTGGCAGAAGCCAAGTTTTCCGGCCGCCGCCTTGCCCATCCACTTCTAGGGTAGGAATCTATGCAATTATGCGTCTTATTAGCAATCACCTTCCATGATCTCACTCCAACTATCATGTTCGGTCGGATAAACCAGGGCACTTCTACGGGTGAATCATTCTGATGTTGCGCTACCACAATCTCGGGCTTTGCTTAAGGTGAGGTATAGAGTTCTAGTGCGCTTTATGTGCACCGCAGTCATCGATCTATCTGCTATTGGCTATTGCGGGTGCAGCAAGGGAGTCTTCATACACAACTACAATGTACTTCGGTGTGCCCCTGCATTGGAGAGGTCTTCGCGAAGCAGTGGTGTGGGTGTGCGAGCACCACTTCGTCTGTGTGGGTTCTGGACAAAGGTGAATTAATTAACAAAACAACCTCGTTAGTAGTACGCTCTTTCCCATAGGGTGGATAAAGTGGATTCATTTCATTAACCCACATCTTTTCTGCGTAGTTCTCTGCTCCGGGGGGTTAGGCTCCAAGCCCCTAAGACAAATGTAGCTAACTGATGGAACGAGGGCACCTAGTTTGCTCGCTTCGTGATCGTGTTCATACGTGTAAGAATGGGTTAACTAGAGGTTCCGCTATTTTTCCGAGCCAAATGGAGGAGAAATTTGCTGATTGAGGTGGGGGTTGTGCACATTAGAAGGCGAAAACACAAAGTGGGTCAAAGGACCTAAGATCGCAACAGAAACGTCGTGATTCCAGGGATATCTGAAGTGTCTCGGAAAGGGGAGGATAAAGTATAAAACTACATGCATAGATTATAGTATTAAGGGAAATGTGATTTCTTCAGTTGAACATACATAGAATCCATTGAACTTCCTTCCATTACGTGCTTCTCTTCCTTACTCCTTCGTTGCTGTGACTATTTGGGTGGTGGGGTTGGTGGACCTAAAAGCGAAATTAGAAGTTGTCGTAAATGGTTCCATTTAGTCCGTACCAAAGAGACCGGGTGGAGGAGCAGGAGAAGCAGGTGCGGAAAGTGGCGTCGGCGCCAACAAGGGATTCGCTAATATAAGGCAAGTCAGTTTGGTGTCGGTTTTAGCTTTGGAATAATTCGGATCTACTGACGTCTCCACTGAGCCCATGCAGGTAGTTCTGGTCGAGGAGGTTCGGGTATTGGTGCAGGAGCAGGGGCAGGTGGAGGGGCTGGTTGTTTAGCCTTGATCGCCTTTCGTTCTGGACGCTTGTGGACGACACGCCAACCCGGTCTAGCCTGCACGGGTTCGTCTTCTATTGCAGGGGGCGGTGGGGGCGGAGACGGCACTTCTGTCGGAGGAGCCTCAATCTGGGAGATCGACCTGGATCAGGTCTGATGCTGGAACGGACCAGGAACGTAGTGTCATACCTTTGGTCTCCATTCAGGTGAATATTCACCACCTGCTCCATGTTTAGACTTCACAGCCATGAGTTCAGCGATCTCACTGTCAAGCACGATGAGATACGGATGACTTCGGGTGCTCAGGACGTACTATTGCAGTTGCCGTCGTTCATCTCTCAGCTTCCCGACCTCCGCCAACAAAATTCTGACTTCACTCGCCAAGGCCTTGGTGAAGTCGTTGACATATCTGTTTAATTGGTCGGTCAGATCAAACGAGTGAGGAGCCACGTAAGGATGCGATCTTGCTCACTTGTTGTTTTGGCCGGGGAACCCGGGTGGTTGTTTTGCCATTCTTGATGATAGTTAGTCGTAAGGTCAGTGAAGGGATAGTTCAAGAGTACGGAATGGTGGAAAGGGTTGAAGAACAGGTAGAATCATCGAGGACGATGTTCCCAGGCACGAGGCAACGAGCGCCTTTCTGTTCCGATAACCACTTTTGGTAGGAACCGGCATTTCGTTACCTGAGCCACTTCCAGCAATTTCCACCCTTGCCTGTTTATTTCTCACAACTCGGACAGCAAACATTCCGCATGTAACCGTCAAAATCCATACTCAATACGTCAATGGTCCGTGAATCACTGTTGTCCAGGTTTGCGCCAGGTGTTATTGTCCGCTCTTGCAACCATGTTCGTTAGTTGGTGCTAATGGACTGATAGATCGAGTGAGGGCTACCAAGCACTATAAGTTGGGGTGAGTCGAGCCAACTTTAGCCATGTGAATATGAAATGTCGATACGCGTCCAGACCCAGCGGTACGCGGTCCGTAGCTCAATCCCAGCGTCTCATGATCAGTCTTCTATGCAATAAGAGCAGAAGCACCTACATAATGACAACCAATCTCAGCTTGACCTACATCAGTCATGTCGTCCGACACCAAACATGTTGAATCTCTTCATCCTTCGATCATCGACAAGCTCGACCCCGAATACGTCGCTTTTCACAATGCTCATCTGATAAATCGCGTTCGGCCTGAGCTACTTCCGTGGGATCCAAGCATTCGTCTGGCCCCTCCAGTGCCTGGGTCCTCAGATCCGTTGGAAGTTGGTGGGACTCAAGATTACAGCGTCTCAAAGACCACTGTCCGGGTCTTCACTCCCAAAGGCGACCGCCCTGCCAAAGGATGGCCAGTCCTCATTTGGTTCCATGGCGGTTCGTTTGAGCCTGATCAATTGTCTAAACATAATTCATTCTTTTCACGTAGGGGGGTGGACTCTCGGTAATATAACCTCGGATACTTCGTTCATTAGTCGCATGGTTAACAGTATGACGCCAGCCAAATTCTTTCTTGTCTCTGTGTAATCGGTCATCTTAATAGCCGCCAATTGTGTCGTGGTCTCTGTGGACTATCGCCTCGCACCAGAGAATCCATACCCGGCTGCCGTGGAAGACGCCGTCGCAGCTCTTGACTGGGTTGTGACTGAGGGGCCAGGTAAGATTCATATCGATCCCAGCCGCATCGCCGTTGGTGGTTCATCCAGGTATACCCTTCCTGTCGCATGAGTCTATCTCTTACAAAGCCCAATATTAGTGGAGGAAATCTCGCTGCTGTGCTCGCCTTAAAAGCCGTCGAACGGAAAATACCTCTGCTATTCCAGTTGCTCATTGTCCCAGTCACCGACAACACTGCTTCCGTCAAAGACCTTTGGGCGGAGAATCAGCATGCACCGTGGTTGTCTCCAGTTAGAATGCTTTGGTTTAAAAAGAACTACCTCCCGGACGAACGAGATTGGACCAAGTGGGACGCTTCCCCCACTTTTGCTCCTGTCGAGCTCCTCCGCCAAGCACCAAAAGCGTGGATTGGTGTGTGCGAGTTGGACATCCTCAGAAATGAGGATATCATATATGGGGAGAAACTGCGAAAAGAAGGTATTGAAGTGGAAATCGTGGTTTACCCCGGTGCACCGCACCCCATCATGGCCATGGATGGTACGTAATGTTCCCTCCAAATTCGAGCGCGACGGCCCGTAATGAAAAATTGATATTGCTGTTCCGTACTTATGACCTGTAGGGTAAGTTGGATATCCAATTGATTGACAGTCAAGAATTGATTTCTTGACGCAGTGTCCTCGAGGTTGGAAGAAAGATGGTGTCAGACGCTGGCACAGCTCTCACCCGTGCATTTTCTCTTGGTGCTTAGCTCCACTACAGTCCAAGCTTTATGCCTTATGGAACAATTCTATTGCCTCTCCACTTCTAACTTTTGAGGGTGCTTATTGTGGGTCTGAGACGCCGTGGGAGCTATTCTCCAAATGGATGATATGACAGACTGTTATGTAAGCGTACTGGACAACCAAAAAAACGGCTTATTGTTCTCTTCATTGTTCTTGTGCTTCCTGATCCACGAGTACAATGTATTTGGCTTTCATTCCCAACTCTTAGACGTCAACGTCATACCCAGACACCGGATAACCAAGCTCAAGTGTCATCAAGCTTGCAGTTCGGTTATGAACAATAAAAGCATTCAGTTAGAATGCTCCTCGCAACTTCTTGCGTGTTTATTAACGGAATGCAGTTCTGTGATGGAGGACTACAACGCCCATAATACTCAGACAACAATTACCCTGATGTCCTTCATGCAACTATAGTTACCGAACAACTTCGATTGTGGCTTCCGTGACCGTCTCCCTTGTTCTAGCTGTCCTCCACGCTTTTGTGGATATTTCTTACAGTGCATTATAAATCACCTACAGAGTACCCAGATGGTTACCATCGCGCATACCCTCCTCTCCTTATACGCCCACCCACAAAAGTCGTTCCTCCCCGTCTAAACCAATTCCTCGTTATCCATGGGTGGTCCATCCAAGAACAGAGTTCTCTCCACTTCCTCCAACTCCTTCCGCTGCACCTTGCAAAGCTCCACAGGAAGGCAAGCCGAGCGTGATCGCCAAAGACATGATACTTTCCCTCATGACTATATCCGCGCAAGGGGGTACTCACTACCGCCGGATGAGGAACAGACCATTTGTACCGTATACCAAAAGTAGGGGCGATCTACTTTTCTTTGAATTGTCTCAATCAGTCTTTCACTTCTAGGACTCCGCCTGAACATCGGGAGCGCCTGAGAGATAGTCTCAAGGACTACATCGAGTGGCGGTGTACTACTTCGGTTTGTGAAACCTACTTTCCTCGTCGAAATGACTCATGCTTACTACAGGATCGGGAGTATCACCACTCGAACACGCGGGATGGCTCTGGTAGGTTTTATATGGTCAACCGTGAATATCATCCGTTGATATTTTGACGGTTATAGATTCACTCCATCTATGTACACACATAACCAGGGACCTCCGTTATGAAGTCGATAAAAATGCCTTATCGGAGTTCGCTGATACATTAGAGAATGATGGAATTATCCGCCTCGACCTCCTGTGGAATATGAAATACTACAGGAAATGGTTCGATGCCACTTCCCCCGGGGTACTGGCTGACGAAATTCCTGCATGATCCCGCATCCGACTAAAAAGCATCACCATCCATCATTCTATCGCTATATCAATCATGACAACATTTGTACTACTTACACGCAGCGAATGAAATCAGGGCTCCAGAATGTCATTAGAATGTATCCTTATAGAATAATTTTGACCGCGTTTGCGAGGTCCCAAGGCCGACTAGAACCTCCT
>JAEUWK010000628.1:0-31107 GCA_018524425.1 Podaxis sp. AQ795752 | reverse complement strand
AGCCACAAAATGCAGTCAATTGCCAATCTAAGGATCAATGCCACCACTGAGAATGAGAGTGTACACAGAGAGCAAATTAATTTTAGTTTGGCTTACTTCAGCCACAGCACAGCACTTCTCCTCAGATAAGTAATACAAATGGCCATACCCATAACTAAGGCATTTTACAAGAACCAAGTTTACAGTTTGCACACTTAGAAGTCAATAATTGATCTGACAGCTAGTGTCAGTGCTATGAGTGAGAGAGAGCTCAGAGAAGTATATGCTAGGGTTACTTTCAATAAATTTACAAATCTCATCTTATTTATTTAGGTGAAACTCAGCAAATTGTACCACCAGAACCTCTAATCTAAAAATCCCATCAATTGCCAATTCAAAGCCTAGCACTGGCATCATGAGCAAGAGTGTGCTGAAAGGGCAAATAGGGGAGGACAATATTTACAGTGATAACCTGTTGCTCCTCAGTACATGAGAGGCACAAATTCCAGTGCTTGCAACTTAGTTGGAGGTAGGTTTGGCATTCAATGACTAGCCATAAGCAGAATATGCTCACTTTAAACCAAGTGTAACAAAATCAATTAGCTATTTCAGATATAAATCAGGATAGAAACCAGAGAAGTTGTACTCCCAGTGAAGGTATGGTGACTTCTTTCAATATAATTTGCAGCATGAACTAATATTGTTATAGGTGGCCCATTTGTTCACCTGGCTGATGGTTCAACAGCCTGGCTCAAAGGTTTGGCATGCCAACCTTACCAAGAACCTGCCAAGCATCACAACCTTGGACTGATAAATATCCCATGCCTCAATTGCAAGGCTCTATACTGGCTGGGTGAGAAACTTTCTTTGTCAAGCATCCAGAATCCCAAGTTCAGCCTATATTGCAACAGTGAAAAAGTTCAACTTCCACCCCTTGCAATCCCTCCTCCTGCTCTTCTTCCACTTTTCACTGCCCAGCATCCCCAAGCAAAAAACTTTCATGAGGATATTTGGAAGTATGATAAAGTATTTGCATTTATGTTTCTTTATGCCCAAGAAGACTATACCATTAACAATGGTTGAGGAAAGCCTGTATTTTGAATATTTAGTAAACTTTACCACTGAGGTGAACTTTTACAGCCAGCACCTGGCTATTCTCCAGCATATGCCTAACTTTATATTTATGATCCTCAAGCTGCCCTGGACAACTGCCACTCTCTCAATGCAGACCTTAATCCACAGATGCTCAGAGTACTTGCAGCTGATGAAGTAGCTGTTTTTATTTGCAATACACATGGTAAAGAAGCCAATCCAAGGGATATTGTTCTTTACTTCCAGAGTGGTAGCCTCCACATCATTAATGACCTTCATCCTGCATATACATCCCTCTACTATGTTCTCCTGTTTCCTTGTGGTAAACCTGGCTGGCACTCTGAGCATAAAATGCTTAAACCTGATTGCCACCACCTGTGCCAACTCTCTCAAATGTGCTATGTTGCCTTTTGGCTACAAGTTTGGCAAGGTAAATTCTGAACATTGTTATGAGGCATGTGGCTACTACAGTGATATTTGGTTGACATGTATGCATCTATCAATCAAAACTGACTTTGCTATCTTTGCTTCAACCAGCCCAAGCTCCAAGCCTGTCTTTACAGTGGACTTTAGGACACACTAAGTACAGCTGATGAAGAAATTGACTTAAATGATCTTGGACAGAGGGTCATCCTTCCATCTTCATATATTAGTGGTCCACAGCACATATAGTAGCATTATTAAGATTTTATGGCTATTGCTCACCATTTTCAGTGCTGTAACATCTTTCTTGCCATGACTTGCAATCCACAGTGGCAGAAGATCACCCAAGAACTGTGACTAGGTGAAACATTATGGGATCACCCAGATTTAGTTGCTCATGTCTTTCAGCTAAAGAAAAAGGCCCTACTGGATTACATTTACAAGCAAGGAATATTTGGTGGTGCTATAGCCTATATCTATACTATTGAATTTCAAAACTGTGGGCTTCTCCATATGCACACTCTTATTTTTCTTGCTAAAGGGTGGAAGTTGGATATGTGGAGAAAATCAACTTATGTATCTCAGCTCAATGGCCAGATCCTGAAACCCAGCCACTTTTCAAGACTATCAAGTGCTGCATGGTTCACAGTCTGTATGGTGCTGCTAATCCTCAAGCTCCCTGCATGGAGAATGGTCACTGCTCAAAAGGATACCCCAAGCCATTTTCTGATTTCATGACAATCAATGAATGGGGCAGCCCCTGCTACAAGAGACTGAATGAGAGGTAAGTGTTTTTAGTAGGCTAGTACAAAGTTGACAATGGATGGGTCATAGCATATCATCCAATACTTTCAGCTATGCTCAACTGTCACATTAATTGTGAATTTGTCATATCAGTAGGATCATTCAATTATCTCCTCAAATATCTTCATAAAGGAGAAGACATCACATTGCTGGAGATAGAGATTGATGAAATCAAGCAGTATACCAATAGCTGTTATATCTCAGCTTCTAAAGCTATTCATTGCATATTCTACTTTGACATGCATAACCAAATTTCAAAAGTTGTTTGTCTTCAAGTCCATCTTGTAACATATGGTTGTCTTTAATCCAGAAGAGGATCCCTATACTATTTGTGAGCAAGTAGCAAATGACCAAACAACACTTACTAGGTGGTTTGCTGCCAATTCTGACAAAGGTGAGTTAGGAAGGCTTGCAAGACAATATACATACCAGGAGTTTCCCCAACACTTTGTTTGGAAGGATGATATAAAGCAATGGAATATTCAAAAGCAAGGCTTCACAATTGGGCAAATATGTTTTGTTGGACCTACTACTGGAGAACAGTTTTACCTAAGGTTTTAATAGACATCTTTTGAAGACCTTTGGAGCTACCAAGGCATATACTATGATACATTTCATGCAGCATGTCTTGCTTAGGGGTTTCTTGAAAACAATGCTGAATGGAAGGAATGCCTTGCCAAGGCATGCAAAATGCAACTTGGGAGTCAGTTGCAGTGACTATTTACAACCCTTTTAGTCTTCTGCTCACTATTCCAGCTAAACACTCTTTGGGCAGAATTCTAGCCTCAAATTTGTGATGACCTCCCTTGCAGACTGATGCAAATAGGCATTCAGAATCCAGCACCTGATAACATTCAAGACTATAGCTTATATCTCTTAAATGAAATCATTTGCAAATCTGGTTATAACTTGGAGGACTGGCCTGGAATGCCTTATCCTACTTGCAACTAGAAAATCCTACCAAAACATCATGACTTAGGCAGGCAGCCTAAGGAATATTTAAGGTAGGACTTAGAACCACACCTGTCTAGCCAAATTGTCTTATGTAGGACTTAGTCCAGTGCATAAGTAGACTAAATTACCAAAGCTTTTCCTGATGCATGTTGTATCAAGAAATATACCAATGTCATATGGATTGAAACAGTGTCTCTGTGATTACTCATGCATTTGCAAATCTAGAACTGACTGCCCAGGGCCACGAGTCATCTGATTCACACTAGAAATATATGTATCCCACTCATCCAGCCTATTGAGTCTAAAGTCAATTTCTGATCAGCACAGAAGTCAGAACAACTCACTCAAAACCAGTTGGTGCAGCAGACCACATTCTCATAGTATCATGATCTAATAGTGGCAGTCCCCTATCAAGCTCGGACACTCCTGCTGGTGTACCCGCACCATTGGGGCCAGGAAAATGAACAGCAGGAGTTACAGGGAGTTGTAGACTTATCTGTGGATAAAAATTTCCAGTCAACTGTCCATCGAACAAGGCTCCCATTGTCAATGCATCTGAGAATGATGACAGACTCTCTGCTGTTGGGTAAACAGGTCCACCACCTCCAGCTACATCTGACAAACCTGGCACTGCACGCTGTGGATGTTGATGGGAGTGCAACTGCGACTGAAGCAATGCATTTTGGGGTGTTTGTAACAGTTGTTGTGAGGCAAAATGGCCAGGGCTAAGGGAGCCAGACGCAGAGGGAAATGTTGCTTGAATGCGTTGAGCAGTCTCTTCTCGTGAAGCAGCACTTGCATCGGAAAAGCTGAACTGGCCATACACTGGCAAACGTCCAAGCTCGGTACTGTACATGGGCAGGGAGAAATTCAGCGGTGTAACTGTGGCAGATAGTCGTGGGGACGTCGGTGCGGAAGCGGACGAGAGAGCACTGGGTGACGACGGCGTTGATGTAGTCTGACTTGATACGGAGTCCCTCATGGTGTGAGAAGGGGTAAAATCCAGGTGTGCGGGGTCATTCGGTTCCGTTCGTCGTCTCTTCCGACTCCGAGAACTAGGAGGATGCGGATCGTCGTTGATGCTCACGTCACCAGCATACGCGAGTTCCGTCAAAATATCCCTGACTGAATTCAGTAATAGAATGTGAGATACACTATAGGGCTCATACCAGTATCGACCGGCCGAACTCCATCTACGATCATTCAGACACCACATCACCTACAAAATGCTGGATGATCACACCTTTTTTCGCAAGACTTGAGCATATTCATACACCTCTGTACATCCTCCATTTCGCGCCTCGGATTCGGTGCGAAGCCGGTCCTTCTCCCGCTCCAGATGTTCAACAGTAAGATGACGGCTGCCGTAAATACGGTTATCTATGTCCAGCAAGACAGCGATGGGAGGGCGCAATCGATCAATCACAATATACCGTGTTAACCACAATCGATACGTACCTGTAGATGAGGTAGCGGCAAATCGCTGATGCGACTGTACGACTCGAGAACATGACAACATGATCTTGCCGCATTTGTGCATATCGCCAATGAGGGGAACGTCACAGGAGTACGATTTCGGGGCGATGGTATGAATGGGCGATGGATGAAGATTTGGAGGTGGTAGTATGTCGCATACAACACCGCGGATTGCTTGAGGAATAACTGGTTGCCACATGACGGGTTCCATCGAACTGGTTTCAGTCAGACCAGCACTTCCCACCGTGAACGTAGTTCGAAGGGGTGCTTACGATGCTGAGGAACAGAGTCCATCCAGTTATTCATTGCCGAGTCCAACTCTGCGATAATCTGTTGTTCCGAACGTTGAATGACTCTCCCAAACATGTTCTTCGGCCTTTTGATAGCATACTGCGTAGAGTTGATCTAATCAATAATGACAACGTATAAGAGCGGGACGGACGTACAATTGCGCGCATAGCATACGCAAGGATATCCATCAGACTGAGGTAACGGTTAAAGAACGCAATCGATGAAGGTTTTCCAGCTGGCTGTTTGAAACGGTCGTTTGGGTCCGAGCTTTCCCAATATTCGTCATCGCATTCAATTGGCATGTCCAAATCAAAGCTGTCAAATAAGGAGTTCGGCTTGAAATCCGCCAGGGGCTCTAGATGTGTACTCACTCTTCATCCTGAAGGCTGCACGGCCGTCCCGAAAATGAACTTAACAGACGATCGATGCTTACGAGCACCCTGCAAAGTCGACGTGAGACATCATATCTAACAGAAACGGGCGAGGCTCTCACCAAAAAGCACGCTTCCACAGCTCGTCTTCGGCCGTTGGCGTATTGTTTTGCGACCGACGTCGATGAGCGCCAACTTCCTGCGCAAGACGCAATGCCATCCCTACTTGGCTCCAGCAGCCTTGTGGAGTCTCGGAAGATTTCAAGAAAAGCACGTAAAGCTAGATAGCGGTTATGAGGGCAAGGCGCTCCAAAAATATGATGGGTCATACCGCATACGCCTGTAACTCATACAGAGATGCCCGCTTGAAAAACGAAGCCCGAAGGACCCTAACCTGCTCAAACCACTTCCACCCTGCAGACCTCTTTGAATTACTCCCCTCCGCAAACACCCTCGGGTCTTCGCTGTACCTTGAACCAAGAGCACAAACTAACAAGACTGTAGCACCGAAGTATGGATCGGCAAGGTGTAGACCATCGTTGATGCCTTTCTCAAATGTTGGACGGTGAAGAAGCGGGAGGAAAGGGTTTATTTGTGCGAAGTAGTGCGAGACGAGGGAAGTCATGAGGTCAGAGGGTGGAAAAGTGTATTCTCGGGATGTGTCTTCCGTTTCGGGGTTGAATGATATCCACTGGATCGCGTCAGAATTTTGCACTTTGGAATGAGGAATGGAAGATCCGCTTACTGGAGGAATATCCCAGAATTCTGGCCTTTTATATTTCAGCACGGGTTGTTCACCGGGAACTTGACCTCCATTATACTGGCTTTTCAAATCCAGTGCCGTTTGTATGAGGTAATATGCACTATTTGTAGACGATAGGTACTGTGAGTCGCTTGTGTCTGTAGAAACTCGAGACGAAACAGTCAATGTACCTTGATTTACCAAAAAACCGGTTCTGTGGTGGATTGAGGTCGAGGTTGGCGAGTTTTCCTGTCATTCTCGTTGTATCATCTTCGTCCGCATCATTCCTAGATAGCTCAATTGGTACATCAACCTCTTCGAGAAGTTGTTCAACTTCTTGAGTAAGGTCGACCCCGGGAAGCAGCTGGGCAAAGAGACAACAACTGTTGAGGCATAGCTCAACTAGAGTGCATGGACACACACCTTCGCCAATAATTTATCCATTTTCTCTAACCGTGCTTCAAGGCTCTCCACATATCTTTAGCACCAATCACCAAGATCAGCGTTTACTGGTGAAAACGAAAGAGAGCTCATGAACTAACCCTTTCGCCGAACCCAAAGTCTAGCAATACCTCATAAACAACCTCTCTAGAGCCACCGAGGAATGTCACTCACCTTCGTAACCTCCTTATGCGTACACTCCAACCCATACTGAATACAATTACTACACTTGTTCCCAGGCATCTCACCACTATCACATCGAACTACCGACCCAAAAACAAGTATGAAAAGCAAGGAGTCAACGATAAACCAGAACTTCATAAAACAACCAACACCGCGACTGACTTTTCTTCTTCTTGCAAATATCACACGCGCCCGGGATCCGTCGTTTCTTCTGTCCTTGACCTGGATTCTGGGATTTTGAAGAATCATCGTTCGATCCCGACAAGATAGCCACACCTTTCCCAGGAGGTCCATTTTGCACCTGGCTTGAAGTAGACGTTGATGTAGGCGTAGAAGCAGCAAGAGAGGGCGAGGTGTCCATAGTTGTCTGCATACAACCTGGATTTTGTCGGTACCAATGTGTACCGTAGTAAGGTTGTGGTTGCTTCAGTCGGCGACCGATGAATTTGAAATCCGAATAGACCGAAAAGGGCCTCGTGGGGGTAGAAAAGATGTTAATCACGATTTTCTGAATCACATAAGGCACTCCAGGTCTACCACGCCGCCGGATGGTCCGGTATCTACAAGTGACCGTATGAGTCAGTGTCCTGAGAAATGGATAAGCGCTGAGAAGAGATGGTAGGTAGATGGATTGGATTTCTGTCGGCTCCGGTTAATGGCGAATGCAGTGCAAATGGAGCACCTCACATTGCGACATTACACAATGTTTCTACTACCGGCGCTATTTAGTTACGGATCAAGTATCTACTGGGGATGATTACCAACCCAGTTCTAGATCCAATCAGGGTGCTCGATGATGGATGTAATGGATAGGGGTAATTCTCGTATCATCATCATCATTTCAGACTTCAGACATGACGCTAACCAGTATATCTTTCACCGTCGGTCGTACCTCGTAGGCATCTACATAGGCATCTTCTGCCTCATCCCCTGCGCCATCCTCGAGCATCGAATCGCCAAATGTAGCCCCGAACACTGCGCCGGCGAGCACTTCCTCCCTGGGTCCATCTCGGACTCGGAGACGATGCGAAACACACCTGGGAAACATCCTCGCAATGTTCACTTCCGTCACGTCTAGCACTGGTACCTGTGAGGGTTGATTCCGTTGAGTATCCACAGGGTCTTCGGGACCCTTCGTCGAACCGATGGACTTGCGTGAGGAACCGGTTATTGCAATAGTTTCATATTCGTCTTCAATGCCCTGCCAGTCCTCATCCTCGGACTGGGACTCTTTGCCTGAATCTGGATCGTCCCGATCTTCCTCTTCACCCCGGAGTAATTCGACTCCTGTTGGGTCGACGCCGACAACTCTGGCGGCCCTTGCGAGTCTCTCAGCATCTTGGACACATCTTGCAGTGAGTAAAGTGCCATCCACCTGGGCATGATGCCTTGTCGCAGAGAAAAGGTCCGCTAAATACAGTGAGAGAGTGGGCGATAGATGAGTCTTGTTGTAGGCTTCGCGAAGAACTTGTATGAGGCTTGATGGAAGGGCTGGAGGTGAAAGTGTAGGGAAGTGAGAGCTGCTATGAGAGTACGAACGGGAATGAAGGGAATGAAGGGAGGGTTGTGGTGCATGATACGATTGCCGATACTGCTGTGGTGGTCGTGCATTATATTGAGGTGTACTATGTGTCGGGGGTAGCGACATCGGGTATCCGAGTGGCGACGAGGGAGTAGAATGTGAACCTGAATTAGTACATCCCATGGAAGGGGAAAATGGGATAGATTGTAGTGCGTGCCGGACGGCAGGTTTGAGGAAAACGTTGCAACTCATTGCGAACTTGTCCAACTAAGTATGATTACGATGAGTACGTGGTCTTGGCGCGTCAAATTGAGCGGCACGTACGAGTGATTTATGAATATTTGGTCTTTCTCTCGGATCGATAGGGCAGACATAGACGATAATGAAACAATGAGGTAGATCCCACGTGCCTTGAAATCCATCCAGATGCGGATGACTCCGCCCATCGGCGTGCAGTCGGCCATCGCGGCGAGTGTCAAACGAAATTCGCTTTTCTGACAAGACTTGAGCAAGTGCCAGTTGGGACGAGACGGTGGCATTTTCCAGGCCCGAAATAACGAGAGCACGGGGCAGTTGAGGCAGTGGTTGATTCCCCATATGTGATAGATTACTATAATGGCTATGACGGTGGTGGCTAGTCTCCGGATAGGTTGCAATTGTAGCAGCAGACCTGACATGGTGACTAGTTGGAGACTTGGTAGGAGCGTTTGACACTGCAGCTGAGTCCACGTGAAGATGGGCCAGAGAGGCATCTGGTAGAGTGTGCGGCCGCTTCAACATATGGGAACGACTGGGGTTGAGCCTTCGCGACTTATTGGCGTCTGAGCTCTCATCCTGGGAAGTATATGTTGAGCCTGAGGAAGAAGAGGTTGGGAGGAAGAGCGACTTGAGGAAATAATCCCGGTTGAATGGGGCAGGCACGCCGGCAGGGGATGACTTGTGGCGGATCTTGAGTTTGTGCGTCGTGTAGTCAAAGACTGATGCGAGAGTCTGGCAACATGGTCACAATTTTGTAATGAAGTCACTGGTGTTCCAACTCACCCAGACAACCAGCCTTGCGACGGTGTTGACGTCTTCCTCTGAAGTCCGGATAATCAAATGGGTCTCTCCGGCAATGATACATGTCAACAAAGCCTGTATGACGACGGGGTCGACTGGTGGCAGTGAATGGCGGGCAGCCTGGCGAACATGGTTGATGAGGATGGTGAGGAGGGAGGGAGAGCCGATAAGACGTGTGGGGAAAACCTCGGACATGGGAGCGAAGAAGACGGGGCGCTGAGAAAGAAGGGATGAATATTGAATGATGGACGGATGGGTGTTGATGATGTCTTGTGGGCAATTGTTGACATGACTTCTCAGATCTTTGTCGCCGGTTATCTTCCAGCCCTTCATCTCGGATCCCGTTGCTATCCCTCCGTCCTTTTAACTCCAGCCACTCGCTCGCCCCTTCAATGAGTTCATGGCCAACTCGGTCCAGTTCTCCGTCGACGACACCTCCCCCACCATCGCATACTCTCCTTTCCCAGACACTTTCTCTGTTCCAAATCTAGCTGCGGGCTGGAACCCTTACTTTCTCGGCTCAGGATTTGCCACTTCCATCGGACAAATCGGCGTCGGTCAGACCCAACACATTACCTCACGCAATGGCGCGTCCCTCACCATCCCCTGGCATGGTCTGCCTCTCTCCCTTCTCTACCCCCCTTTCTCGCTGAATCTCGCATCCAGGCACCTCCATACAGCTATTCGGCAATACTACGTCAAATGCTACCTTTTCCTTGACACTCGATGGTGCCTCGATCCAGTCTAATCAGTCTGACTCCACTCCAAACCTTCTAGCCTCCCTCGATGGTCTGTCCGACGGGGACCACACTATCACACTTACTGCAATCACGCCAGAAGTCCAAGATCCCTTCGATTCCTCTCTCCTGGTCTTTGATAAAGCTGTTATCTCAAGTCCACCCCCAGTAAACTCTTCCGAGTCCGTTCTACCCCCCCTCCGTCGTCTATGAAACTGTTTCCTCAACCATTTCACAGTCTCGTCTTCACTGAACGCGTTCTAGATGATAACGACATCACATTCCTAGGACACTGGTCCTTCCTCCCATCGACCGGCCAACCGCCATTTCATGAATCCCAGACGGAAAGTGATAGTGCACAGGCCACATTCTCCGGTATGTCCTCGCATCTCGTACCTTCCCCGCATGCACCAATCCCTCATCACATACCATCATCAAACCTCACACATCATCTAGGTACCTCCATTCTTATTTTTGGAACTACATCGCCTTCAGCAGGCAACTATTCTGTGACCCTCGACGGCAACCAATCTCCCGTCTTCTCCGCCCGCTCCTCCTTTACCAACTCCGACTCCCTCCTCTTCTTCGCTTCTGGCCTCGATGCTAATTCGTCGCATCACATTTCCGTGCGAAATGAGGGTGGTACTCTCCAGCTCAAATCAGGTGGCTTCGATGTTTTCTCCTCTGGAGAACCTGCGTATGTCGTTCTCATATTCTATTATTAATTTCCATCCCCTTCTTCTGTTTTCGCTCCATCTTGCCAAAACCACACTTCTGATTTACACGTCATTTAATTTTGCGCTTGATTCTCTGCTTCTTTGATTCTCTCCAAACCAAACGATTCGTTGCTAAATATACTCTGATCAACCAGCTCATTACCTCCGTCCAATGGATCACCGAATAATAACACAAACAATGGTAACACAACCCAACCGTTCCCGCCAGCGTCACCACCGTCTTCCATAAATGAAAAATTCGCCAAAGGGACTATAGCCGCACTCGTCTTGGCGGGTTTTCTAGCGTTCATATTTTTCACTGCCGTTCTCTTCTACTTTCTCATTTGGAGACCTCGGCGACGGCGACGCCAACGCCGCGAACGCGAATTAGGTGATTACGCCACTCCCCAGTCACGCTTCCAAAACTACCGGAAATCCCGAGTTCAAAACCCACGCGAGCCCGTATATGCGCATGAGAAGGAGCAAGTAGCCACTGCAAATAATACGGGTGCGGCGATAGGAGGAGCGGGAGTCGTGTTAGACATTGGACGTGCTACAGATCAACCTGACAACGCGATCAACGTTGCTCCTGACGTTAATGCTGTCACTACCACTGGTGAAAATGACAGTCTTGCTGGCAACCGCGGACACCGAGACAGCAACAGGAGTGGCTACGCGAGATGGAAAAGGGACATTCATACCCTCTCAGGTCTGACAACTCTCGGCCTCAAATTCCGACATTCGGACCCCCCGGGAGGTGGCCAAGAAGAAAAATCCCCACGGACTGATTATGGCCATGGCGATTTTGACGTCGAGCGTGCTGCTACTGGTGGCGTTGGCGTTGGTGGGAATGGGTTCATTTATGGGCGGTATGATCCAGAAGTTGATGGTGGGATTGGGGTGAGGAGTATGAGTAGCCGGTCTTCAAGTCGGTCATTCCGACGGTTTGGGAAGAAACAGTCGAGCAACAAACCCTCTGGAAACGGGAAGGGAAAAGGCAAATTCGGTAGGATAAGAAGCTCCGGGTTCTCGTTCCGGTTTAGCTCGCAGTCGAGACCGACAGAAAGCGCCATCTCGCCAGAGACCTATGAGCCTCAGAGCGATTTCCACCACAACGAAGACAGGGAATCATTGTCTGGGTTTACATCCCTTTCATACGCCTCGAATCCGAATTTAGCAGCCTACCTGAACGTCCAACCTCCTTCATATGCTGCTTCCGTCTCGCA
Organism: Podaxis sp. AQ795752; assembly: GCA_018524425.1. NCBI lineage: Eukaryota > Fungi > Basidiomycota > Agaricomycetes > Agaricales > Agaricaceae > Podaxis > Podaxis sp. AQ795752. The sequence continues at coordinate 19,091 of JAEUWK010000628.1, read as the reverse complement.
GAATACCAACTCGAATTCGAATGGGACTTCATCACCTCCGAGTGTTCCGAGGAGTGTCACGCGATCTCCGCAGAGTCAGAGTAGACACCCGAGTGTGCCACCCTCGCCTCAGGATCCCCAAGGTCCTGGAACACAGAATGAGCCTCCCGTAGTCGTACCTTCGCCTGACCAGCAACAACCGCAATCGCAACCACAACCACAACCACAACCACAACCACAACCACAACCACAACCACAACCACAACCACAACCACAACCACAGCCACAGCCACAGCCACAAGGCCAGCAACAACGACGGCGGAGCTCTGCTGCGCGCACGCGTTCAGCAGATGAGATGCATGCTTCCGGAATGCATATACTGGGCATTGGAGGTGGATTGGCGGGTATAGGCGGTCCCATCTCTATGCGCACTGCGATTAGAGGGTTGAGTCCCAGAATTAGTAAAGTCCGGAGTATGCGGAGAGGGAAGGGGAAGGAAAGGGAAAGTAGACAGGAACAGCAGCTCGAAAGTGGGGAACAACGCGAGGAGGGACCAGAAGCTGAGAAGGAAGAGAGAGAACCCCATGTGGCGGAAGACTCACCATCGAACCGTTCGAGATCAGATATCGCGAGTGTTGGACACCATCAACAAGCGAGCGGGAGTATGTCTGAAGGCGTACCACCTCTTCTGCCTCCGCCTGTGGTCATACCGTCTGCGACGGGACCTGGCCCAGGCCCAAGGACTGGTTCACCTGTCCGTGCACTTCCACCAATACCTGTCCCCGCCCCCGTACCAAGCTCTTCCCAGCCGCAGCCGCAGCCGCAGCCACCCTCACAACAAAAAGTAACGCAAGCCAAGCCAAGTGGTGCGCGCACAAAAGGGCTGCAGCAGAAACAGGTTACTATTCGAGATTCTGTTGCACCTCCTGGGTCTGGATCGTTCCTCGCCGTCCGGGAGACATCGCCGTTCAGACTCGAATTCGAAAACAACACCGTTGGTGGTTCTGCCGTCGCTCCTCCTTCATCTTCGTCATCGTCGTCCTCCCCACCAGAGAGAAGGTTTAAAGGCCGTTCTTCGACGGGTGATGCTGCGGGTCTTGGATCTCCGGGTGCCGTTCAGTCGTTTGCGGAAGCTGCTGCTATGGCTGCTATTCCCACTGGTACTGGTGCGGGTGCAAATGGAGGTGGGATTCTTGTTGAAGGGGGTCCGAGTGACTCGGGCGCTGCTGGTGCTGGTGCTGGGGGAGAAGGTGATGGAGAAGGTGTGAGAAGATTATCTACGGCTTCGAGAGTTCACTTTGAGGATGACCCAACGAGCACGAGTGCTAGTTTTAGTTTCACGACGCAGGCAGAGGAACCAACGGTAGCAAGTGAGAAGGAGAAGGAGACGAAGGGGAAGGGAAAGGAGAAAGCTAAGGAGAGGAAGAAACAGAAGGAGAAAGAGGCGAAGTCGAGGTTTAGGCTTACACTCCCTGGTGCTCGGTCGCCTACTTCACCAACTGGGACTTCAGCAACGACGCCTGGGACGGCTGGCACAGGACTCCCAAGCTCTGGTTCAGGACACGACCGTGGTCAACCATCTGAATTTGGTACTACATCCTTCCTCGATTTCAGTTCTCAACCCCCGTCATTGCATTCCCCACATACGCCCGAAGCATCTGGTCTTGAGCGCGCCCCAAGTTCTGCCGCCGTTGACATCGGTCATGGTCGGATCTGGTCCATGCAGCTCCCCGGGCGTGACATTGTCCCAGCTGTCCCTCCGACTCCTAGCACAGGCCTGAAATCCGAATGGAGCAATACGACAATGCAGTCCACTCCTAGTGAATCATCGTCCTCTGCGAATTCCGGGAACGGTTCTCCCAAGCGAGAATCAGTTGGTGCCGTGACATCAGAAGGCTCACCCCGTTCGAATATCTTCCCATTCCCACTTTCTATACCACCCTCACCCTATCTGCCTGAAGGCTTCCCGGGCGTTGAGCCTTCGCCTTCGTTGCTCTCGCCGACCGCGAGTTTACCTGTGCCAAGCGCACAGAAGACTGAATACGGGAAACATTTACATATACCAGGTGCAAGACCTCCAGCTCAACCTAGTAGTGGACAAAGTCATGACCAACCCAGAGAAGATCATCCTCATGGGGAGAATGATCCTCTTGACTCTCCAACCGATAGTTTCCCTTATTCCATCTCTGAAGTCCACTTCCGCACCAGCGCAGGATCCGAGTCTGAAACAGATCCTGAACAGGGACATGTACAACATGCGCATCAGCAGTCATTTGCACATCCGCCATTGCCTTCATCGACACTGACGCCTCAGCGATTTAATCCTCAACAGGACCAATCGCAACCACAGACACAACCGCAGAGCACTCCGAGTTCGATTGTGCAGAGGGTGTTTGGTGGTGCGAGTGGAAGTGGGACACCACGGACACCTCGCAGTGGATTTTTGAAACCTTCAAGTTCCTAGTGTTTGTATTCTAGTCCATTCCCTCTTACCCTCGCTTTCAATCGTACCTTTCGTTTTGCAGATTTTCGTCTATATTCGTCGGGTTTTGCGGACCATTCACCTTCCGGCTTTCCGAGCACCCCTTGCATTGTATTACTAGCATTCATCTTTGTTTCCCTATTCGCACCGGTCTCTCATTGTCGCCAAAAGTCTTGTACTGTAATCCTGTTTCGGATTTCGATGTCGGACCCATGACCAACCCTCCGTCATTACTATACATAATGTCATAAGCCTGTCATTTACTAGGGATCGAACAATCATGTATAACCAGTTCCGCAATATCCAAACCAGAAACATTGATATCAGAGAATTCTACGACGGGGTGGACGAATCCTTCCGCAACCCAAAGCTCACAAACCTCCTGAAATCGGAGAATACCTCCCTCTTTGTCTCACCCGCCGCTCCTCCTCTCCCAGACCCTCCATCACCGGTACTAGAACCAGTCGCCGGTCCACTTGAGGTCTGCGTTGATACGCCACCACCACCTAGAGTATGGAATAGTCCTTCCGTAGCAGAGGCAGGACCTAGAGGCAACGAAATTCTACTCGCTGCTGGACTAAGGAGGCTTCCTCCGGCACCAGTTGCATGGCCTGTGAGTTGCGGATCCATATCGAGAGAGGACAGGAACGAAGTGCTGTCAAGATCGGTCTTAGTGCTCGTAATCATCAGGAACGTGTCCTCAAGGTCCTGTTCCAGCGCTCGCGGAATGCCCTTTAGATCAAGTATCTATTAAATTCCCGTGTTTCAGAGCTTTGCGCATGACATGTGGCTGGGAAGGGCATCACCTTCTGGAAATTGATCAGAGAAGCATCCCCAACGAGGAATGTGTAGTTGAGGATAAAGTTCTCTTTCGGATCCTAAAAGATGGTTTACCCAGTTTAGTACAAAGTTTCCAAGGGTATACGGGCCGATCACATCACGCACCACGGGCGTTACGATGACTTTTAAAAGTGCTTCTAAGCGCGTAGTCGTCTTCGTTAGGGCCTTAGTATAGCTGTCAATTTGATGGGGCGAGGACATGTGCAATGTCAGAAGATCAAGAAGTGCAGAAGCAAGAAACGGAGGAAAGAAAATAGCATACATGTTTGTCACCAGGCTCTCTCCGGGCATCTTTGTCAAATACCCTTTCACGACCTGAAGGTCTATTAAGAGCTTGATTTAGGTCAACCACAACCACATGAGCACTGCATATACATAATTTAGGAAGACGAATTCGTGCGCACCTGCTCCGCACCGATTTCCTTCAACGGTCGGCTTTTCACAAGCGCATTTGTAAATTTGACTAGTATTAAACTAGAAGCCAAGAAGTAATTCTCAGTATCATTTCGGGAATAGAACTCGTTTCGAGGGGTAGCCAATGGAGTCCGGAAGAGAGAGGGGAAAGGGAAAAGCCAACACACCTGCAAACTTTGTCTAAGAAATTCCGCAAATACTTCTTCTGTTCTATCAGTGGCTTGATGATCTCCACTACCTGCTCGGCCGCCTTGACTAGATCACCGACGTAGGGCGATTGACCGCTGACTTGATTCAGGCTCGACCAATTTGACCTTGACATAGTAATAAAGTATACGTCGGTGGCGTTCTCTACTTCGCGAAGGAGGACAGTAATGGCTGCCGAGATGGCACTATGGCCGGCGGGGTCATTAGTCGGTCTGAAATGGAAATCTAGTTTGACATGTAGTACCTGACGAAGAGTTCGCGCTCCTTCTGGAGGGTCACTTTCTCCTTGAAGTCTTCATTTATCTTTTCCTTGATTTTCTCCTCCAACTTAACCACGTTAGGGTGACTTGGTGCCGCAAGCACTAGTTAAAACGTACCTCAGATGCTGTTGTCTGGCAATAGTCTGCGGTGTTGATAACCAGACAAGCTTGCTTAATCTCGTTGACATCATATCGTGAGTCTGTCGATTTACGCGCTGCGGGCCTGAATCGCGACAATTAGGGTTCTATCTAGTCCTAAGATTGAAAAAAACTTACCGCTGTTTTGGAGCACTCAAGGACAGCACGTCCTCTGCGTGTTCTTCATTAGGACGGCATCAATCGCAGAAAGACTTTTCCCGAACATACCGGCATATATCCTCAACCACTTTTTGTGCAAATTACACAAGTCAAACAACGCCTGTCCAGTTGACAACTTGGCGCACTGATCCAAACTTTGCCCATAGAAATAAAAGAGCTCTGTAGACGAAGGTAGGACAACCATCGGATGTTCGTCTTTCTCGCCATCCTCTGTCGAGGTACGGTTAGTCTCGAGTGATGTCCGTGGTGGAGGTTTGCCCTTCTTCCTATGAGGAGCAAGCATCTCTGCCAAGACCCTACGCAAATCGGTAATGAGTGAACCTCTACAAAAACAAGGAAGGGAGGACACGAACTTATCCTGAGCTTCGACAAATATACCGAGATGAGGTTCGAAAGCTGCAGATATGGTTTTCTGCGGTTGACTTGTGCCACTTGTGAACTTCAACATTTCCGCGAACTGAACGAACACGATGTCGGGACTAGTACGCACAACAAAAAATACCATGGCACTCACGGGGGTGGCCCACTTCTTGGCCATCGACAGTTCGAAATCAATAGTTTGTTGCAAGTCATCCAATAGCGATTTCACACTCAAATTCGATGCAGCTCTGGAGAGCAGCGTCACAATATCATCTCTTTTCATCCATTCAGCACCTCAACCGCATACAATCCCCAACCTACGATCAACACTCACCTAGTGATCTCCGCAAACTTGGCCAACAAGAACCATCCAACATTCCATTGCGACGGAAACACCCTTCCTTGCTCAAGCTCGTGAGTCTGTATCAACCTCCGGAACCAGGCAAACCGCCTCGAGATATTATCCAACTGCCCAGCCTCATCGTTGATTTTGAATATACGACGGTACTCTTTCAGTTCGAGTGCAACGTAACGGTCGACGAGGTGTGAACGGAAGTCTGCGCCTAAGACGTCGACGACGAGACAGGCCTGAGATATGAGGGCCGGTTTGATCTGCTTTGCTGTGTCTTGGAGATAACTACATCGTGGGATGAGCGCCTTCGGAAAGTGAAAGGGTGAAGAAGCATACAAGGCGTCAAAATCTGCTTCCAGTTGTGCACGCAACTCTCCTTGGATTTCTTGTATGCGCTTCCAGACGCGTGATATCCGCTGAACGGAGGTGTACTGCTTGAAGGTTGTTGAAATTTCTTTGACAGTCTGTCTCCAAGCATTCAGCCATCTCGCCGAGAGGGGTTCGGACGTATGATGCATACCGCCAGAGATTCGGATACTTCCTTGTATCGCTTTTCCTTTATATGATCCTGCAGCTGTGTCATAGCGTTGACTACAGAGATGTTTAGGTGCATACGTTCACGTAGGGAGACGAACACGGACCTAGCATCTGCAATCTTCTCAGCATTGTCATACTGAGAATCAGATTCTCCTTTGCGAGGTCAAGGACTTGAATATCCTTGGTGATATTCCTGACAACGGCTTCAGACTCTGTAGCTTTCTCCCTTATACGGGACATTTGCCCGAGCAAATCCTGAAGAACAAGATCAGTGATATGAACCATCGTAGTATCACGATCTACGTACCGAAATCATCTCCTGAATCAACGTCATCCTTTCTGGATCCTGATTCTTCTTCAGCTCTTCTTGAAGGTCGTCTATCTCTTTTTGTATCCTCTCCTGCGTCTCACTGAGTTTCTGGTTCACAGAATCGATGTGCGCGAGTGACGCCTCTACATTAGCACCTCAGTGAGCCATGCGGACAATCCCATGTAGCCAGAAGCTACGCACCATTAGGAAAGAACTCATTCAGAATCATCACAGGATTGAATTCCTGCGACGACCCATCTAACCGGACCGGTTGTTCGGCTGGTGAAATCTCCAGCACGCGTTGGATTGCCAGAATCACCTCATCCGGTAGCTCATCGTTGTTCATGAGTATCACCAATTGTGACAACTATTCGAGATGGTTAGCCTCCAATTCCGGGGGCGGGTATATTGTCGTGGTAGTGTGGCAAGGCAGGGTTCTACATGACATGACCCTAACCCTAGGCAAGGTCTTTCGTTACCTGTTTCGTCTTGCTTTGGTACTCTTGAAGTGCCTCAACGCCGACCGTTCAACCCCTCTCGCTGGACACTACGTTATGGCATACAGCACCCTTTCCCCTAACTCTGATACGAAGTCACAGGTGGTCTTGACATATGACGACCAGCCAATCTACATCTGCTCCAAGTGTTCGGCCGTCATCGTAAGGATCTCATACGGCACGCACAGTTCATCCTATATCTCAAGCCATTGCAGGCTTTGCAAGATGAGATGATTAGCAAGTCATTCTCTGGACGTGATGGACGAGGCTAGTGCGTTAATCTTCACCCGCCACTTCTCGGACCTCCAACCTGAAACGTCGACCCTTTAGTTTAGTGCACTCTGCGACCAATGTGAAGTTGGGCAGAAGAGAGGATCGTGCTCTGCTGTGAGCTGATTGAGAACTGGCATCTACACTGCTCCAGGATGCTCAAACGTGTTGTGGTAGGACTGGAGTGCACACAGTCGCAGACGTCTTTTGCATGGGATGCAACGAGAGACTTGGATGGTACTACCACAAAGCAGCCAACTACTCCCAGAAATACAAAGAAGGTGTGTCACCTGCAACCTCCATGAAGTCCATCTCACCAAATGCACGTCTAGGTAAATATCTACTTGAACGCGAGCGACTTGTAAAAGAGAACAACTGGTCCTTGGATGAATGACATCACTGCTTGATCGAATGCCGTGTGCAGTTTTACGGATCACTGAACACTAATGTCAACACCCTTCAGAATATTTATTTGCGAGACACCGCATATCCTGATAGAAGTAGCCAGGCAAATATCAGGCTTAGGTCAGGACGCCTCGGACGACCTGAATGTTAGATGCACTTAACTCCATAACTTGTTTGCCATTTGTAGCCGAACCAAATTCTGTAATAAATAACATTGAATCAGAACACCTAGTGACAGTGCCTATCTTAAGCCTACCTACCACCCAACCACGCGATACCATGAATCACCACGACCACAGCATGCACATACTCGACCACACCGGACACGGTGGCCATGGCGGCCATGATACGCCAATGCCCCACCAATGCACAATGGACATGCTCTGGTACGCTCCTAACCCTTCCCGGACTTTCGCTTCCACATTTAATCCAAACCCAACGTCCACAGGAACACCCACATCGTCGACACCTGTATCGTCTTCCAAAGCTGGCACATCACATCTACAGCCTCTTTCATCTTCTCCTTCCTCGTCATCGTCGTGCTCGGCATCTTCTACGAATACCTCCGTCTCTTCTCTCGCCGCTTTGATCGAAACCTCGCCCAATCTCTGAGGGCCAAAGGCAAGAATAAAATCCGTATCTCCAGCGCCAGTACTTCACCCGAACGTGACAATGAAGACTCAGGATTGCTGAACGGTCGTCGTTCCAGAGTTCATCTGACTGGGTGCGCAATTCTGTATGAGTGAATCCTGCGCAAGTATTGACGGTAACTACAGAACCCCTGTTCCCCTCATCCCCCGTCTTCTTAGAGCAGGACTATACGGCGCAACCGTTTTCCTCTCGTTCTTCCTCATGTTGGTGTTCATGACCTACAACGTGGGTGATTTCGTGAATGACCCACCCCATCTCCCGTACTAACGCCTCCTAGGCATACCTCATTCTTGCTGTTGTGCTCGGAGCTGCGTTCGGCCACTTCATCTTCGGCTCAACAATAGATGCCGATGCTATCCTTGGAGACTCCACGAACGGGAAAGGCATGGCGTGCCACTAAGACTAACTCTTCGCTGCCGCTTTTCGCTTCCATGTGTAAAACCAGTGTTGATGTACTGATGTTATTTAGTTTCCTTGATTACTTGCTTTCCTCACAATGAAAAAGCTTGAAAATGGAATGCAATTGTGATTGTCAAAATAGAAGTACAACAAACTGAAAGTACACCTCATGTCGACCTCATCTCGGTATCCTCATCCTTCTTTGTCAGTCCTTCCGTCTGCAATAGCGCGTCAATCTCTGCAGGTCGGTAAATCTTGGCCTTGGGTGTTTTGGTCTCCTCGTCGAGCGTCAGGACAGCAAACTCAACTACCCGTAAATCAGCATCCCAGCAACACGGAAGAACCAGGAGACGCACGCTTTTCGCTGCTCAGGGTAGTACTATCCATCGTCTTGCTCATCGTCCTAAGAACCAGCCCGATTGCATCCTTCACCAGAATATCATCCGTGTACTCCTGCTTCAGTAAACTTTGCGCTGTTCCGTTATTCGCCCCGATACATGTCGCTTTCCAACCAGAATAGTTGCCGGAGGGATCGGAATGGTAGAGTTGGAAGTGATAATGAGGATCGTATCCAGCATAGAGTATTGAAACACCAAACGGCCGAAGACCTTATCCCGCAGTCAAGTCACTCAGTATGAAAGAGAGGAAACCACGACGTACCTCCAAACTGCGTATAACCCTGTTTCAAGTCACACAACTTCTGCGCCAAAAGCTCAACGGCTATATCTTCATTATAAGCCAACAAATGCCGCTGCGCCGCTGACCGCGCATAGTTGACCAGCGAGTTCGCGTCGGCCGTCAACCCTGCTACACCACCTATCACATTCCTGACCCACTCTAATCAATCTTTCTCCTTGTATTGAACGCCAACAAAACGGGCACGCACGAATTGAGCAAAAAGATCTTCTCACCACTCCCACCGTATCCTCCCTCCTTTGCACCCGAAAGATCGAGAAGTTTGCCTGTGACTTTCTTCTCTGCAGCGAGAACGACACCGTCCTTTGCTAGGACGCCGAGGACGGTTCCAGCATGCGAGATTGCCTCCATGGCATACTCAACTAGCAGAATGAATGAGCAGTTTGCAATTGATCACTTCGTCGTGAAGATGGGATTTACTTTGATACAGACGCCCTAGAGGTCAAAAGTGTTAGTAAAAACGATATGAGAGATGAGGCAAAGGGATGCGTACCTTCAGGCGAGAAGATGGTTGTACGACCTGGGCAGTGATATCATATTGGTGATTACGAGTAAGGTAAACATATATGTGCAGATCTTACTGTCGTATCTCCGAGCCTAGGTGTAAATTCTTCGTCAGTAAATAGCGTATCATCCAGCAGAGAACCAAAGACATACCATGGTGGATTGAAGGACAGATGTTTGCGCGAGTAATTGATCAGGATGACTGACGCGTCACCTTGCATAACGCGTCGCCTTCGGTAATTGCCGATAGTCTCTATTTTTGGCAGACACAGATAAAATACCAAATACCATGTACCACACACAAACTCGAATTGGAAAATGGTTGTGTGGTAGAAACACTGCTCTTCCAGCGCCTTCATCACATCCTACTTGCCTAAACCCAAGACAATCACGTGTTACCTCCATTCCAATCCTACTGGAGGTATCATGCCCCAGAGCACCAAGTATGTGACAAAAGCCCCTGCTCATTCGAGACATCATACTTGTTAGGAAGTCTTTCTTGATGGCTCGACTGGAGTCTCTAAGTTTTCCTGCCGTTGCAAAAAGTCCTCACATGCTGGTTCAAACGTGCGATGCGCGAAACCAACGATAGAGCATCTGGGGGCGTGCCAGCTGGGACTCAGGACGCAATGTACCGCCAAGGAGGTGGANCTGTCAGACTCCTCCCTCTGCTAATACCTCTCCATGTTTTCCCTTCCATTACATTTCCTTATCAGATTTCTTTACCATTTATGCTCTGTTCTTCCAATTACCCATAGTTGTTCCCTTTACCCTTGATTATCTTCTGCTCACCATGTTTCTCCATTATGAGATTGTTTCACTCTTACCCCTGTCCTTGTGGACATCCAGACATCTTGTGGACAGACTTCCTATTCTGGTATTTCATCACAGTAACCAGCCCTTACATGCTCTAGTATTCTTCTTAGGATAGCTGTCATTTGATTTCACTCTACTCTTACCTTCTAGGTTTTCTCCTAACTAGTAGTATATAAGGTAGACTACAACTACTGTATATCTCAGTCAGGTTATCAACTTAGTTCTTCTCCTTCTCCCAGTCTGTCCACTACAAGTCTGCTTCCCAGTCTAGGCTTGTCCTATCTTGTCCTGTCCTGTCTGTCTTGACCACTTGTCTGCTTGAGTCCATAGTTGGTCAAGTGAGGCCACTATGGTATCAGAGGGGCACAGTACATAAGTTAAAGCCAAGGTCTCAACCCTGTGTCTGCATGTGTCTGCTCTTGACCACCTGTGGTCCATCCCTCTTCAGAGTTAGTTCTTAACAGTGTGTTGGGATAGATCTCCAGAAGGTGAGTGGTTCAAGCCCTTGTTCAGTAAATCTTGGTGTTGTAATTGCTGGTAAGCCTAGTATGCTTTGGACATGATGGGACTTTTTGGTATACTTTGGACATGATGGGACTGCCTTGTATTTATCCCCTGCTATTCTAAGCTCATATAACATTTGGTATGTATGCATTCAGCATTGATACAAGCTATGACTGGTAGTGCCTAGACATAACTTGTAGTCCTTATCCTGACTTGTATGACCCTGACAGGTCTAAGCCTTCCTACTTGATGTAGAGTAGATTCTATCCATCCCTAGGATCATTAGGTACAGCCAGCAGTCTTAATCCATAAGAACATTATGACAGGGCATTGACACTGAAGTAATTGTTAAGGCCCTCAAGAGCAATCCTGACTTGCTCTCGAGTGTCTGCTTCTAATGGCACAACGACCACACCCTCCTCTCCCTCTGGGTTTTCCAATGTATTAAGTTGACTTTCCAACATCGACGCCTTGAAAAAATGACCCTGTCTCTGCCCTATCCTCTCTTCCAGCAGCCTCTTCGACCCATTAATCCACACAAAATATGTCGACAACGTATTCTCCTGAGCTTCCTCTGAATGTTCCGGAACGGACAACTTCGAGAGTGGAATCTTCATCTTCCCTCGCAATATGTCTCGATAGTACCTCTTCAACGCCGAACAGGTAACCACAACCCCATTTCTCCCCTCACAAGAACCCCGCAACCGATTCTCCTGAACCTTGGCTTCGGCTGTAGCCCTAATCAACGCCAGCCAAGGCTCCCTATCCGCATCCGTCAACGGCACACCACTCGACATCTTATCAACGTTCGTCTTGGGGTGTAAATCATCTCCCTCCACATACGGCATCCCAAGCTCCCTAGCCAACGCATTGCCCAACGTAGACTTCCCAGTCCCACTAACCCCCTAATTCACCAAACGCCATCATCCAAATTGATCCAATCCCCCAATGCAGAAGTGATGTGAGATTGATGGATAACGGCACCCGGAGAAATGCATGCAATTGAAAGTGAATAAGCCGGTTCCGAAATACATTTACAGCACCCGAATGAAGGAACGCCACTGTCAGCCTGGGAGCCACCTCCATAGATCGGTGAGTGCAAGCTCTTCAAAAAGCCCATGGTCAACCCTTAATCCCCCATGACCCTGCAGAAGTAATGTCCGATAGACAACTACACCACCATGTTCCTGGGCGCCCATGTCATCCACTCCAATCAACACCATGATGTTTATCTGACATCCTCAGTGTGTCCCCCACACCCACGGCCCAAGGGGCTCCCAGAGCCGAAAAAGTAAATAGAAATGACTCACCATCACCACGATGAGCACTTCCTCTTTTGCGGACCTGTTTATATCCGATTGTGCGTTGGTTATGGTCGGAGACATAGTGGAAGTCGTTAGATGATTGAGGGCGGATCCGGACCCTTATCGTGAGCAGATTGGGAGATAGAGGTGGATAAGGATTTGCTCAACGGCAGTTGGTTCGCCTGCGACTTATGTACTCGATCTTCTCCAATAGCGAGCACGGATGATGCGATGGATTATCCTCGGGGATGTGCCGGCATGCGCGGTCCGGCAATAACGCTACCAGTTTCTGATTTTTCGGTGAAGCCAACAGATCGTTTGCTCCAAAAACATATATTGACGGTAAACACGTCGGACATTGTAGTACGCTCGCCAAAACATGAGAATCAAGGAGTAAAAGCTAATTTCAAAGCGCCAAGACACGACAAATCAGTCGTTGACCCAAAACTAAACACAAGCAAATGACGATGCGGCGGAGGTATGGTATGATTGGTAAAAATACAAATGTGGGAAAGAGGGTAATGGGAGTGAGTGGTGTCGGAAAATCAAGGAACCGCTGTTTTAAACCAAGTGTCCAAAAGGAAGAAGGGGAAGGAATCAGAAGGCTGGGTATAGCGAACTCCGCCTATGGTTGGGAGATCCACGATTGTGATGCGGTTTCATTAAAATTGATTGAATTGTACGCGGGGGGCGGCTGATCGAACGAGGGCCGAGGCGCAGTGTCGGCCATCCTCTGCTCGCCCGCAAGTATTTGTACCCACCTCGAAGGATCCTCCTCGCTCTCAGACGACTTCCATAGCTGCTGAGTGCCATCAACCCCCGTGGTAGTTGCAACGCCCACCGTTCTCCCCATTGCCAAGTCAAGCGGTGTCGGTGGCAGAGTGCGTCCGGTTCTAGGAATTCTTGCAGTCGAAGGTAAGGCAGGGAGCGGGGGCAACTGCGATGCAGATCCCAATAACCACGGCTTTTCGGCGTCAGCTTGATTGATACGCGTGTGGCTCTGGGCTCGCCGAATGGCAGGATCCCGCCTATCAATGTTCGGATTGCTAGGTGTTCGGGGAAGGGGCCGGGAAATAGAGCGGCTACGGGTTATAACGGGCTCTGAGGGACGTCTCTTCCAGAGAGACGCATCCGCCGGGCCAGTTGCGCCCAAAGCCTCAAATCCTTGACTTTGATTGTTTATTTCGTTGAGAGATTGTGATAGGTGAGACCAGGAGCAAAGCGGTTCTGAGGATGCAGGGAGTGGTGGCGGTGTAGGAAGTTCTCGGGGCAGTCGGGGTCTTGTGGATACGGGAGAGATCAACCTCGCTTGACTCGGATGTTGAGAAGATGATGGAGAAGAAAAGGTGAGAGCGTCGTGATCGAGGTCAAATGACGGATCGAGGTGCGTAGGGGAAGGCGACATATTTGATGGGGGGTGGAGAGATTCTATAGGGGTAGGCGACCTAGTTCGCGTGATGTCCAAGAAAGAGCGATGGCCGGTTCCTTCAGCTTCTGAATCGGAGGAAAATGAAAGTCGGGAGGTTGACGCATGTTGAATATGCGGATATAGCGGATCGCCGTGTACAATCTTTGCCATCCGTTCTGGAGAGGTAGGTGTTGCAGGATTGCAGTCAAAACCACCAGGAGTGGCATGTTGTGTTATTGCCGGGGATAGTTTGGGAAAGAGAGGTTCGCCGTGTGCAATCTTCCTCCACTGCAAACCGGCATTCGGGTTCGGATCGTTTGTGGGAGAAGGGCTACTATGGCCGGAACTCTGGACGACCATCCATTCCTGAACATCGGTAACCAATAAAATGAGAGTTAGGAGGAGATAGTCAAGGAGGAAAATTGAAACGCCTTGGTGCACAAGCATGGGACTTGTCTCGTACTTATCATGCAGTGTTTCATAGACGCTGAGGCGACCGGGAAGGCTGTCGACTGCGGGATCGAAAATAGCGATAGGTCCTTTGACAGGGCCGGTAGTGCACTACCCACGTTGGGTGAATTCGACTGTACTGGCGGGACTAGCGCTAACTCACCCAATACGCCATACCATGTTTCTGCCATTTCATGCTATGCGAGTAATGAGGTATATTGAATTTGTGTGGCCCACTGCATTTGGTTATTGGGCTGAGGTAAGATAAGAGTGGAACCTGACGCACTTCTTGGATACAGGTGGCTTCAAGAAAGACTGCCCTCCCTTCCAGCGAGATCCGTTTAGCCGAACGAGAAGGTCATCGCGTGCGCGCTTTCCTTTGGTCTTTACCGGCACTAATTTGGGCCACTTGATATCAGCGGTCTTGGTCGAAGCCTCCCATGGGTCAGCGCGAACTATAGTCGTCGTCGTCCCAATGGTTTGGATTGTGTAAAGAGGGTAGGGGGAAAGATCGTCCTTGAGTGTAGAGTCCAAAAATGAGTGAGAAGAGAGTTTGAGGGTGAGGAGCGGTGTTTTGTGCGTGCGGGCGCTATCTCCCGACTCGAGATCGGAGCGTCGCAAGTAGGGAATTTTCATAGACGTGAGGACGGCCATACGAGGAGGGACACGGAAAGATTGCTCTCCAGTGGGATGAGAGCAGTCTGTGTGATTGTTGTGCTTGACACCAGTATCGAAGAAGGGAGGTATTTTTCCCTTGGGCATTATATTGGGCAATCCAGATGGAGCATGGGTACGGAAAGGTCAGTTGTCAGCTGCCGAGAAGCTAGAAACCTTTAGATACCGCCTGGGTCCAGAAGTGCTGAGGTAATTGGGATCAGAGCTGCCATCTGGTAGATGATGGCATTTGATGATGGGTGGCAGCTTGAAGCCACTTCCGGCGCTCCACCAGATCCTTTCGGATATCTGTTGCTATCCCCACATGTCTTCCAGAGCCGCAAAGGACGTCTATTCATATCCAGCTGCAAAACACTGTCGTATATTTCCTGACACAGCAGTGGAGGTCGTCATTGACAGTGCTATTCAGGTTCGGTTTTGGAGGCAAGGAGGAAGAGAGGATGGGAGAGATAACGTGACGTGCTGTTTTGTTGCGAGACAGCCGTGGATCCAAATAAAGTTTTTACGCGTTCCAAATCCATTCTACACAACTCTACATTTACCGCCACCATGTCCTCCAACATCACGGATCCCACCGTCCAATCGTGAGTCATTTCCTCGTATATATCAACAGTCCCTCCGACACGCCCATTAATAGTGCTACTAACACTGGTGACTCTGTAACTGTCACCTCTCCCACGAACAAAGGAAAAGGAAAGGCCACAGACGAGCCAATGGAAGAGGATGTTGAGGACGAGGAGGAAGATGATGATGACGATGAAGAAGAAGGAGATGATGATGATGACGAGGAAGCCGAGGCAAGTCGACGCGTCTCAACTACTAATGGGGCTCAACCACCTTCGCGTCTCGAGCTAACTGAACCTTCTTCTTGTTCGGACTGATCTGATCATTAACATATAGGAATCCTTCGAAGAAATAGATCCATCTGCAATCGTTACCACTGGTCGTAGGACCCGCGGCGTTCGCGTCGACTATAGTTCCAAGGAGGCACTAGAGAAAGCGGGTCTAAAGCCAGGTGACGAAGACGAAGACGAGGATGAGGACGTTGAAATGAAATAAACTTGTGTGCAGTGTGTAGAGATGTTCTCTTGCTCTCTTGTTGTCTTTATATCCTTCACTGGAAAACCCATTGTGTTTTCTTGTCCTAGGCCTTCGAACCGGCATTACTTCGATGAATCAATCTTCTGGCTCCCTCCTCCATTAAGTATATAGAAAAACCTAGGCCCTGCAAATTTGTGGCAAGCATTCACTGCATCCCCCGACATACCCTCAAGCATGTCTTCCATACGACCCGAAAATATCATGACTACTCTTACACTGGTCATGTTAGACGCATCGAAACCCACCAAGGTAGTTACTTGTTCCTGGGTCTACAGGATCTGAATCCAACCGTCACTGTTTATTAGTGTTCAGAGTGATTGGAGATCAACGTAACCATCTCATCGGCCCTCGTTACAAATCACCAACAGAGCGAACTTGAGCTGCCCCAACCGCGGCCGGGCCATGTGCATGCTGCCTGTCCACACCTGTCAAACGAATCGACAATATAGACGGTTCCTTCGTAAGAGACACGTGAATACTCCGCGCACAGAGATTTTTTTCCATGCGGTCCTATTTCAGTAACTGTGAACCCACCCATTCACCCACGGTTGTCGTTTATCGGACAATAGAAACCCGATAGAAATCCGTAGTTTGGTGCCGCTTTTACATCAAAATACTTGAGAAGGTTTCCTCCAACACCCCTCCCTGCCGCAACAGTTCTAGTTGCCCATTGAGACGTGCCCAGGGCTTGGGCCCCCCTCGACCCGGGGTTCCTTGTGGTAACAGTAGTAAATGATGCCTCACCCGGAATGGATTCGAAAGCGTATCAGGTCGCGAAGACAAAATACCTCGGTGTCCGTGATGCATATGCGACATAGCTTATATGACATGAGGACTGTGCCACCGCATGGATCGAGTCCATTTGTGCATACTTACAATAATAACTAGGTTGCAGCAGAGCAGTAATAGTGGGCAACGAGTTGATATAATATAGAGTTACACAAGATCTTGACTAGCAACCACCATCCGATCAGTCAGGCAAACGCCCATGATTACGGGATCCCAAATAGTTGTCCCTCGTATGAGTAGAGTGTAATAAGATTAGCTCCGTTTACATCAGGTGCAGACGACGGAAAGGGGATTCTGGATCATTGGGAGTGACAGCTGGCGTCCGTCTTTGAACGTAAACTCTCTTCATTGGTAAACTCGGACCTGGTATACCTGTGTACCGGCCACGCCTATCTATCTTCGTCACGCGCTCGAGAGCAGTTTCCAGTGCTCTCCGAGCCAGTCAGTGAGGTGTGCTTCCTGTAGTCAACTTTGGACGGGTAACGTAAGAGAGGACAAGGTTGAGGAAACCAGAAAGACTGAAAACACAATGTTTCCAAACGGGATAGCTACAGGAGCCGGGCGATGACCGCTCCAAGCAAGCCAACGGCTGATCGAAACCGGCACGATACAGAATAGGTGCAAAGCGGGATAACTTGAAGTTGGCAGGACTGTTAACCAAGGATTTACTTCGCTTAACATCAGATATGCAATTTCCTTTGCTCTACTTCCCCTAGTTCATCCTCCATCCTTGGGTCGTTATTAAAGTCCGTGTGCGTCAGGACAATACCTTTTGCTATGAGGAACATGAATACGTAGTACATGTTCAACACCATAATCTCGGGTTTATCCAGCGCCCTGTGTCGCAATTGATCAGGTGGATTTTGGAACAGCAGCAGGGTCTGCTTGCGCAACTCACAGTAGCCAGCGCCTCCGAAGTAATGCTTTTGATCTCTGTTACAGGTACATACGATGAGGGCCGTGGCACACCAAATACCCACGGCAAGGCGGAACGCTAAGCGGGTGACCCTCCACCCTAGAATTAGGACAGCGAAATTGTAGATGGCAATGCTCTAATGTGACGATCCAGCCCCGCAAGGGGAGGGAGAATCACAATATAACTTACGAGGGCGCTGTAAAGAGGCTAATTGGGTGGTGCAACAAAGGTATCAAGGATTAATACATCGAGAAAGCAATCTCAACATTTCCTGCTTGAGGAATAAGTATACAAAGTTCCTTCTGTCAAGTGCTGATTTGCACAGAATGTGATAAATACGGAGTGATGCAAGAATCGAGTCGGAACTGGCAGCATCCAATATCCATCTCCAACCTGGCATTCCACTAATAGCCTGCACTAGGTCTGCGGTAACGAGAGAGAATAATGGACTGGAGACGCTGACATCTGAGCTGCATTTAGGGCGTCGTGTCAATATGGCTAGATGATTTCCGTCTCTTTATGCTTCATATCTGGAGCACTACCACTTTAGTTGGGATTTACAAAGGTCAATTCAAACATACAGCTGCGTATGTCAACAGGCCAATTGTTGAGGTTGCAGAAATACTGGAAGGCAGAGTCAAATGTGAGTATGAAGCCCTTGCCAATGAGGATATCACTCAGATGAATAAACCCACCCCCTGCAAGTATTGTGATGAAAATGTCTAAATGCTCTCCAAACTGGAATGTGCACGGGTTCTCAACTAGGAATCATGGAGACTGTACAAAATAGCCCATAACTCCTTTGTGCATTATGCTTAGTTGCATGAACAACATTCCTTGTCAAAGCCGTGTAAGGCCGAATCAATAGAGGGACAGCGTATCTCGCAAAGAAGGCTATTTTTGATCTTTTGTCTTCCTGATTGTTGTCACTCGTGACCTTCGTCTCTACCACCCTCGAAATTGCTTAATGCTGTCAGAGCTAGGTATGCCGAAACTAGGTGTTACTTTTGTGTTAGCTTGAGGGGAGCACATACCCGCCCCGGCATGTGAATTCTCTCTCCGTGTCCCGGAGTCGCTGGCTGAACAGGGGACCTGACACGGCTGTGGAGACTCATGCTGTTGGCAAGCTTGATCGGGCCCTGCTGTTTGGGGCAAGACTCCGCGACTGCGTGAGTGTCGTAAATGATTAATGAGCCGTGAACTTGACTTCATGATTGATCAAAAGTGGAACTATTCGACAGAAGTGCATGGCCCATGCTCGCTGAGCCGTATCTTTTGTTACCCACCACGGATACAAAGTCGAGAGAGGTCCCTCCTATTGATAATCAGCACGTGAAATAGATTTCACTAGTTTCTGGATAAATTGCGGCTCAGTGACGTCGATTCCTCTTCAACTTTATTGAAACCCGCGCGACAGGCTGAGAGCTGCCATCTTACCGGCATCCGTTTGATACCGAGCGCTTAGGAAACAAGCTTCCTAAGATGCTTGATTGTTTCTTGGCCCAAATTTCCAGGGCTGAAGTTGGGATGAAATAGGCGAGGATGAAAGACGGGAGCCATTAATTTACAAGGCGAGCAACAAAGCATCGAAGGAGGTGCGTTCCGCGTCGCTGAAAGTACGAGACAGGAAGGACGCTCCGGAATACT